>VKOC01034682.1:0-15101 GCA_009364415.1 Spea multiplicata | reverse complement strand
ACTGCTGAGCGCCGGCGTCTGACGTCATGACGTGAAGCGCCGGCACCCGAGACAAACGCCTCACGCTTCCAACACAGGAGTTGAAGCGCTGAGGCAGGCGGCGGCGGCGGCTGCCGCCATCAAAGGAGTCCTGGATTTCTGTCAGGGGGGCCCGAGAGTTGCCGAGTGGTCGTCTTCAGCAACCGCTCGGCACCCCTTGGGCCCCCCTGACTGGCAGAAATCCAGGACTCCTCTGCTGGCGGCCGCCGCCTGCCTCAGCGCAGTTGCGACCCCTACGACCCCGGATTTATGGGCGTATAACACGCAGGTAGGGTTTCAGCTTCATATTTTAGTTAAAAAAGTGCGTGTTATACGCCGATAAATACGGTATATTATTTCGCAATTATTGCCCTTTTTTGGGGGGCATTCAATAATTTGGACCACCCTCCTGTCCTCGAGGGCCACAAACAGGCCAAAGTTTCAGGATATCCCAGCTTGACCACGAGTATTGGGACTTTGTGGCCTGTTGGCAGCTATTGGTGTAACGGAGCCGGGCATTTAGAAGAAGAATAATGGGGGTTTTATTTACCCCGTTTAATTTATAAAGCCCTCTCCTGCTGTTTCTATACACGTTATCGGGGCTTCTGTCTATAATAACCCCCCCCCCCCGTGTCCGGCTTCCCAATAACCGAGTATTAATTACCAACGCATTTCGCATTATTTACAAAGCTGCTCTGCTGGTCGTTGGATCAAAACTCTCAGTACTCTCTGCCAACTGGCCGCGTATACTCATCAGCCCAGTAAATTACCCCAGGTGTATCTGCCCCCCCAACGTTCCCCGTTTTCTCCTGACGTCACCCCAGTAAGACCGATGGGATATTTTCATCTGCTTCCCGTTACCCGTTACCGCTCCGGCTTTACGCATTCATGGCAGGCAATCTGTAATTACCTAGAAAACGGTTCTTTAAACCAAAAAAAGAATAAAAAAGAAAATCAATGCCTTTTTAAGTAATTCTGCCTGGATTACTGTAGTTAAGAGTGAAAAAGTATCATTTTACGCACCATTTCTGTAATTACACAGCCCCCGTATATTGTCTTTCTTTTGGGGTTCTTTTGTATAAATTTGTGACATGTTGATTATTAAAAGCTAAACCTTATTATTTGTCAAAATCAGAATTTTTTCTCCCCCCCCCCACCTGCTGTGGGAAGTATATTCCTTTCGCACTCTTTACTTCCTGTTGTATAACTTCTTATTAAGATAGTGTTCGGGGATTGTAAGCGCAAACGGAAATGTCTTCCCCTATTTCCTGAGAAACAACAAAAATATCTCTTTTTAATTCTAAATATATAATTTGTATTTGACATCTCTACAGAATATTATTATTTTACCTATTTTCTGAAAAATTCTAGAAATAGAATCTGCCCTCAGATCGGCCCCCCTTCAGCCCCCCGTCTGGCCGCCCGTTTCTCCTGCTGTAAAGATTCAAACCTTAATCAGTCGTTGGTCTCCGTCTTAGATTCAGGAGCCATATGTCTATCCCATGCATGTTTAATACCCTCGCTGTATTATCCTCTACCATTTCCGCTGGGTGGATGTTCTATTTATCTACCACCCTCCCAGTGGTGGATAAACTTCCTTATCAATATAAAAGAATTAGAGCTATTTTTTAAAAGATTGTTCCCATCCATAAATGGCACCCCTATCCCAGTTAAAGATTTATTAATTTTATTTTATCTATACATTTCCATAAAAACAGTAATCTGATGCAGGAAGTCAGCAATCCTTTAATCTGTGAGTTAACAGAACTGTGCCGTAAAGCGAGACCCTCCGCGAGGTTCGGGAGAAGGGGGCGTTGCCAGAAATTCACAAAATGGCGAGCTCCTTATTAGTAGAAAAAGCAGCAATAATTGAAAATATTTGTTAAATTACATTGTTATTCTTCTTAACTGCAAATTCTCCTTTAATATTTGATTTAATCAAATTAATTGGAAATATTCCAGTCCATTTATAAATTTATATATTGGCGTTAGATCAGAAATACATTTATCATATTTTTAATATAAGTAGAACGAAATGTAATGACTGATCCTGACCTTGCTGGTCTATTAAGGGACTCCGTGTTCCCATTACCCCGATTTTATATCCTTTAAGTGCCAAACAATTTATTCTACTGGCTTCCGATCAAATAAAAATACAGCCAAGCGCATTACGCTCGGGTTTAAGGAAACGGGAAATGTAACCACGTTTTAAGAGGCCGCAATTCTATCGTTTTTACAAAAAAAATACATATAAATGATATAATTCTGCTCCTTTTGAGCACAAATCTGCTGTAGAATTTATGAAGATCTAAGGATGGATCCAAGAATAAATCAAACTGTTCTGTCCAACAAAGCCACTTTGGGCTGGCCCAGCAACACCAGCCGTCGAACTACAATTCTCATCATCCTCTGCCCTAATGACATCACTCAACCTCTGATCCCTCCACGCTGAATACTCGGCCTCCATTGCCGACTATTAACCTTTATCATTTTTTTGTATTTATCTACCAAATGAAGCAATATTATTTTATATTTATATTATAATATAAATATTTGAGGTTTATTTTCTTTTTTTTTTTAAAATATTTTTATTTCATACAAAACATTACACAAAGACCAGATAATATATATTTAAGTCAAAAATGACCTAAATACAAAAAAAACCCATTTAAAGTAGATTTTCAGTGGCTTCATTGTCCCCCCTTTTTTTTTTTTAATTGCAGTTCCATATCTTACCACTAGTCCTCAGCTTGGTTTCTCATAATTTGATCATTTCAGAAATTAGTAATTTTCTTCCTTCCTCCGTATTAATGAATAAGCCGTCATGTAAATTATATATAATAATGAATAATAATAATAATATCATAATAATAATAATAATAAATAAAAAAAATATATATACATAAATTGTGAGTTTATTAAGGATAATATTAACCGAATCCATTGGGATTTCCCCTTTGAAATGTCAAAGTTTGCTTATCTAATTTTGGTGCTAAATATGAACGGACTTTCGACATATTTTCCTGTATAAATTAATAATCAGCGTTTTATGAGATATGGCGGCATCGGACAAATACGAGAGATCTGAGGATCATACGGTACATTTTTAGTTATTATTCCTAGCACGCCGTCTGAGACGTCTTTGTAGTTTATGAGAATAATGAAATAATTGGTATTTCGGATCATCAGAGGCTGTTAAAAAATGTTATTGTGGCCTCTGTTAATTGGGGTGCGGGAGCTTCTCGAATATGCAAGGGGGGGGTCCTGCTTAATTATCTGTATTCCATATTATTTCTGTATTCCAAATTAATTTTATTTTTATTATTATTGTTAATATCTTTGAAAATGTAAAACATTTATTAAGGTCACATTTCTGGAGTCGTGCTTATACCCTTATTAAAGCATTTGTGAATTTATATTCTTTCCTATAAAACAGGTTTTACAAAAAAATGGTCCAAAAAGTATTTTTTTTTTTTTTGAAGAAAAATAAAATTTCAGATTTTTCATCGTATTCCTCTCCTTTTAATAACATCGCTGCTGACCTCCACTGACACGTCGTGTTCTCTGTTAGTAACGCCGGGCTTAGCTCCATCGCGTCTTCCAAGTTAGCGGCCTCAGTGAAAGGTCTTCTTGAGATGATCAAAATCCTCGGGCTTGGGGGTCCTGCTGTGCTGCGCTCGGCACGGTCGGGGGTCGCTGTCCTCATGCGCGGAAGGTTTTCAGGCTAACGAAGTATTGATGTCTGGTGGAATTCTCGAGGTTAAGCGTCTTTGTATGTATTAAAGCCGCGTGCAGAAGGTCCGCGTCTAAAGGTCCCCCCCCCGCTTGCTTCCTCGAACCCGCAAAGACTTTCTGAAATCGATATACGTATTGGACGCATCCTCCTCCCCCGCTGCCAAAAAACTCTAATCTGCTTTCACTCCATGTTGGCTTTAAACGTCTTCGCTGCCGGTGGAAACGCAGCTGGGGAGATGGCAGCGGAATTTTATATAATCTTATTTATGTCTAAGCGCAGCCAGAGAAGAGTCAGGGACGTTCCTTCTCCTTACTACATAAAGACTCAAACCTTAATCAGTCGCTGGTCTCGTCTTAGGTTCAGGAGCCGTATGTCTATCCCATGCATGTTTAATCCCCTCACTGTATTACCCTCTACCACTTCTGCTGGGAGGCTGTTCCACTTATCTACCACCCTCACAGTAATGTAAAAGCTGCTGATGTGTTGAGAAGAAGGATATCATTTTGCTGGATAAGTACAGCACTTTAAACCCTCCTGTCTCTGTATAACGGGTAAAGGGTATGTGACTGTCTTACAATCTCGTTTAATTGTAGGGAGGGGGGGTACAATGAGTCTATAATTCGTCGCTTGGCCAGATGTCACATAGCTGCGCTCTCATCTGCAAATACATCAGGAGCGATCATAAAGGCTTTAACACCGTTACCAGGCGATAAATAATCACCCGCTTAGGGCTCCTCTGTAACAGAACCAGGTTTTAATACACATTACACACAAGTCGGGACGTGAACAAAATACTTCCCAATTCTGTGTTTTTTTTTTTTTTTTTTTTTTTTAACCTTTTCAGTGTCACTGCTTGTTACTCAGCTCTCTGATACAATGTAACACGTGTAGCTGTTCAATATTTCCATATGGTGTATGAGCCCTTCCTAACTTAAGACTTCCCTCGATCACAGCTGAAACCACGGGCTTTCATTCTAGAATTGGGTTATCGCTGATAATAACCTCCCTTTTTCGCAGTTCCATTGAGCCTCTTTCTGTGATGGCGGAGGGCTATAAGTTTCGCTTTTTCCAACCAGACGTGAGAAAACTCTACTTTACAGAAATGGTAGTAGAGACCGGGAATGAACCTCAAGTAGAAGTACTACAAGCAAACATTAAAGAAACTAAGAAGAGGTTGGAGTGTGCCTAAATAATTAAAATTTATTAAGAGGGAAGACTAAATGGGCCAATTGGTTCTTTCCTCCAGTCGCATTCATTCATCCACCCATCCATCCATCCATCCATTCATTCATCCACCCATCTATCCAACCATTCATCCATCCGCCCATCTATCCAACCATCCATATCATGCCTCCATTCTATGCATTCAGCTCCTCCATCCACCCATGTGACCAGCCCTCCTATCACTTCTGTCCAAACTCACGATCGTTTCCCCGTCCGTCCATTCCACCGACCCGTCATATCACCCACCCTTGCATCCATCCACCCCATCCACCTTTTTAAAAGGCCGACATAAGGACTTCATTTGAAACTGTATCGCTGCTGGCAACGTTCTCCTCTTCTTTGTCTTCAAGAGAAAAATCCCACAGGGGGTTGACCCGAGTAATAATGTACTCATGTATAATGGATGTCCGCTCTGCCCCAGAGGATGTTCACCCTTCTGGCCTTGAAAGTATCAGTCTTCCAAGACGCCCAGCTAAGAACAAACTTTGATGTGATCTCCTTTCTTTGTAATAAACGTCCCGTCATCAAGGAATTTATTTCAATCGCGGAAACCAGGGCTTTGAAATCCTTGAGTGGTGACTTAATCAGGCGCAGCAGATGGACGGGACGGGAGTCTCTGTTTATTTTCTAACTGTGTTACGTTCGTTTCTTAACACTGTTGTCCCAGCTAATGTTACAACTTGGCTCGGTTGCAAAAAAACGACTGTAAAGAAAAACCCTTGCGTTATCTGTACGGGTCGTATATCAGAGCCGTTTGCCTCCATGCCAATTCCAAGCCGAGGGTGTTGCAGAGGTACCAAGAAATAATAATAAAAAAGTTTCCCACAGTTCTTGTGATTTTTGTACACACCTAGTTAAGGGCGAGCCGGTGTAGTACCTCCTAAAACAACGAGAGGTGTAGACTACGGAGGTCCAAGAGTTTGGAACCAATAGTGAACTGAAAAGGGGGCCTGTCAGTAGCTTAAGTAAGAGGTCTTGGTCTTGATCCAGGTGGATAAAATTTTGCCCAACTTGAATTGGACTTGGTAATATCCCGAAACATTTCGACCAATCAGAACTCTTTAAATTTAGTCCCATCTTGGAGCTCCACCTGAAATTGATGTTCCTTCTGGGTTCTCCTTCAGAGATATCTCGGGGCTTAGTAGACCAACACGCTCTATGAATGTGGTTATCTTGGTCTTCTTTGCTTCCCATCTCCACTCGTGACCTCCTTCGTTGGTCAACTGGACCTTTCCCACCGCTCTAGTAATATCTTAAAACCTTTAGTTCAATGACCAAGGTGTCCAATGTTTGATTGTAGATGTTTAATCATTGTTGATCTGTTAGGTTAGAGAAGAAGGTCAGACAACTGTTGGGTCTTTAGTAGGAGCCTCTGTTTTACCTGCAGAATGATTTATTTTGAACGTCGGTCTAAGCCGTCTGGTATGTGATTTTTTTTTCTTGCCTTTTGCGAATCTATCTGGTTTTTCTGCTGTTAATTAGACGCCGGGTTGCGATGAGGGCTTTCACGTTTTGTAGGATATAATTATCAATTCCGTTCATCCGTGGCTTCATAATCTGCCCCATGTGAAACAGGAAAAAAAACAGCGGGGAGTCTGGCTTCGTCAATAAAACAGGGCATGCAGACTGTCATTCTGGGCCTTGCGGGTCTCTGTAGTACAGAAATATACGCTGATATCAAGGTGAACTTACTCATTACTGCAAGTTTCAAGGATATCCTGGCTTAATTTTCTCTGGCTTGTTTCAAACGGTGTTCCTGGGCTTTAGTGATAATTGCTTTGGTGAAAAAAAAAGATGTGGGAAGTGTTGATGCACAGAGGCTCGTTACCCAACGCGCTACCCAAGAAATACAGGGGCACCTGAGGACCCGTGTAATTAGCACTCCTTGATTTTGGTGATTTATAAGGCAGGTTCTTATACTTTAATTAAGAGCTGTTAATGAGCTAGAAGTCCAGGCTTGGGCCACCATCAGGCAAAGCGGCCAAATGCCCGGGGGTCCAGTGCTCAATGGCTCCCCTCTGTGTATCTGCATCGCCATTAGCGGCGCTGATACCATCCTTTAGTGTATGGCTGCCAGCTGGATGCATGTGTACATTGTACAGTGCTACAGAACATTATGGCGCTATATATAATACATAATAACAACAATGTGGCTACACTTCAAAGGGACACATCTGGAGAGTCACGGATTCTGCGACTGCTGCCCCACGTGGCTGCCCCGATGCCCTTTTTGCAGTCAGTGGTGGTCGTGGGCAGGTTAGGGAGATGCTCTGACCCTCCCCCCTTGACCACTCCAGGGAGCCGTAAGGTTGATGGGGGTCTGTGTCGTGACCCTCTAAAGCTGTAAGGCAGGCAGGTGCCTCCAGCCTCACCTATTCCCTGACTCTAGCCACATACCCCAACACTGGTGCCCCAACCTGGACACCTGAAATGTTGGAGGGTATGCAAAAGTGTAAGAGCCTATATGGCTGCGTATATCCATAGGGTTACTGAGGACCAATTAAGGTTAAAGGTCATCAGAAGAAGGAGCCCATTGGCGTCGGCTGCTATAGAGAGTAGTGAATCGGGCCAGTGGTAATATAAATACTGTCGGGGTGGCCGCCTCACAGTTGGGGCGATTATTAACTTTAGGTAATTAGTAAAAGTATCCGGCTTCTTATCTTCTGTCTCCTGTTATGTCTTCCAGGTGATATCGGCGCTTTCTAAGGTTTCCTACCACATCATAGCACAAGCCAAAGGAATAAGGTAAGCGATCCATTTCATTTTAAAGAGCTGTTTTATGGATGGGCACGGCAGTGAGGGTGTCGTCGGGGCGGATTTACGCATTTTACTCTACCAACATCCCCCTAAAACTATATACATAGGAAAAAAGCACGATAATCAGGCTTATGTCTCAGCTGTCGCACTAACAACCTGCGCACAGCGCTCAGATCAAGCACCGCGCAGGCTGGAAATGGAGGAGACGGCGTAACACCCCATGACATCACAAGATCATCGTATATTCAGGGGGCTGGGTCGCGGGTGACACTAGGGCATCGCCTATAAGCACCCTGAATCCCCCCATGCATTTTCAATAGGGACCACATGAAAATGTAAAGGGACCACAACGTGCGTATGACGCCTGCGGTGTCCCTTTAAATCCTAAACAAACTGTTTTATTTCATGTTTAGTTATCTTCAAGGACGAAATCCGCTTCTCTGTTACATTTTGCGTGGCATCCCATCATCCAACAGACCACACCTCGGTGTTTATACATATTTCACAATCCGACCTTTAATAATCAGCTCGGGACTTCACCCCCCCCCTCGTTCCTGACTCCGTCTGTCTGCGTTCGGGGAGGAAGACTTCCCAGCTGTTATATTTATTATACACGGGGATTGCTGAATGTCATTTATTTCTGAACTACTGAAGTTATTTTATTGGAAGTTTACATCGGTTACCCCGCCGAGAAGCATCTCAAAGACAAAAGTATAAAAAGGCCAATGTCTCCTAAGAGCTGGTTAATCATCATCCTTCTTGTAGATGCAATATATATATGTGTGTGTATATATATATATATATTATACTTGGAACCCTTTTGCCACCAGTTGCCACATACGGCGCACTGTTATTTCGCTATACGAAGGGTGTTGCTTTGCAGTTGCAGTAGTTGTGGCCGTGAACGCCCCGGGGGGAGAATATACGGAGGAAGCCGCCAGATTTCGTATTGTTCCGGTTCACTGAGAGTCCAGGGGTATTTCCAAAAGGACATCCAAAAAATTACAGACATTGCAAACATAAGGCGGGCGTCCCCGAGTACATAATGCAAACTAGAGTATAGTTCAACCACCAAAAATGACTGTTTATTCACTAAACCATACCCTGTCTCTGTTTAGTCTGCCCAGTCCCTCTCTCACATCCCTGTGCTGCTCTTTCCTCCCCTGATGCCCTTCTTTCCTCCCCGATCACCCTCTTTACTTCCCTTGATTCCCCTCTACTCCCCTGATCACCCTCTTTCCTCCCCTGATGCCCTTCTTTCCTCCCCACCCTCTTTACTTCCCTTGATTCCCCTCTACTCCCCTGATTCCCCTCTTCCTCCTCTGATGCCCCCCTTTTCTAGGAGGTCGGAATGTTTGCTGGGTATGAGGGGATCGCAGGGTTCTACGGTCCTAAAAGCCCCGATAATGTGTATAGAAACAGCAGCTTTATAAATTAAAACCCATTATTCTTCTTCTTAATGTCTTATCTAACGTATACGAGTCTAAAATGTAGGTTTTGGGAAAAATGACAGATCCACTTAAAAATGAATGAAGCGTATTTTAAGAACGCATGTTTTTGGCATATTGAGGAATGTAAAATGGTTGTTTTCGGACTCCTGATCCGTTTCCCGTACTTAGTGATATAATATTAAGTAACTTTGTTCCACTTTACTCCCTCGCTGCGTCTTTCCTCTTCTCCATTGTATCTCTGTGTTTTTCGCACTTGTCTATCACTCTCGATTCCCACTCTTTACACGTTGTCCACTATCTTCCGTTTTCCGCGCTCTCTCGCTCTTCGCCTCTCCCCGCCGGCTGTCACATTAGGGACGACACCTGCAATCGTCACATTTCATACCGTCGCCACGGATTCCCGGTACTGACCTAATTAACTATTCTATACAAATCCCGGTCGGCGCTAGCACCAGGTTAGTGGGCACCGGGGCAAATGGGCAGATTCTCAGGGCCTGGAGCCGCCTCCTTCATATTATCCTCTGAGCATCCTGATTGGTGCTTTTCTCCCTGCTATAAACTAAAATCCCTGCTTGAATACAGGTGACTCTATTCAGAATATCTTTACCTCCTGACAAGCCGTGGTTTCCCTAAGGTCCACTATTAGGACCATTGGGCTATTGGGCTGCCACCATTAGCGAGTCACTGCAATAGGACCATTGCGAGGGCCAATTAAAGGGTTAATATTCGTAAATCCCCAGGGATACCTCCTAAAACCTGCATTGGTGGCTGCAGACCGAACGTAGGATTAGATTATACCATTTGGAAAAAGGTGACCTTTACTTCTCGTCAGATCGCGCCTCAGGGTTGGGTAGCATTGGTTGATGCGCTGTTTGGGAGTCCGCCCAGCGATCTTGCGAGGTTCGGGAGGTAAGGCTGTCCAAAAAAATCATTTTTAAAAGGCGACATCGGAAGGAATCTACGATCCCGGCCATGTTTTGGTGCTTGTCAAGTTAATGCATCCTTGTCCTGGACTGCGTGCCGTAAGGTGACATTTAAACCTGTGCTGTCTCCCCAATGTCACGCACTCGCGCACTTGCGCACCCTCGCCTACCGCCCAATGTAACCGCGGCGGCCGCGATCTTTATTCTTTATTTAATATATAAAAAGAATATTACCGGTCGTCGCGGGGCATTTAGAATGCCACCAGAATCCAAATGATCCTTTAGATTGTGATTATTTGGGGTATATAGTTGAAGCCATAAGGAATTTTCCCAAGGACGAGTAGAGGTCGTCAACCGCATCCATGGCAGGTTGGGGCAGAAAGCTTCCCTACAACAGAAAACTTCCATCCATCTCATAATTTTGCGGAAATTAGAATTTCATGTTCCGGCCGACGAGTTTCCGCTCTTTGTCTCGTCTTTCGTTATCGCCAGGAGTTCCGCGGGAGAAGACGGGGTTTGTGAGGGTTCCGCGAGAATTTCCGCAGGGGCATCTTTCAACTTTTGTCCACTTCTACTGATTTATGGAAATGATTTAATAAATTATTCACACGGAATTTGTGTCTATAACTAAAAAATCTGCTACGTCGGAACCCTGAGCGCAGCTGAACATCTGTACTTAGCCAAGGAAGATGTCTATGGAATGCAAAGATAGTCATGGGATCAATGGGCAAATTCTCACCGATTTTACCCCAATCTTTCCTAACATCTTGGGTAAATGTGCAGATCTTCAGGGTTTTTACCCCAATCTCAAGGTCTTGAAGGCGAAGGGGCAGATTCTCAGGTCTGGAGCCGACTTCTTCATATTCTCCTCTGATTTAATGATTTCTGAGCATCATGATTGGTGCTTTTCTACCTGCTCTGTCACAGCTGCTTGAAAACAGGTGACTTCATTCAGAATATCTTTACCTCCTGGCAAGTCATCGCTGAAGATCGAAGCCCCCCCCCCCCAGTTTTGGATCTGTAAGAACAAAGGAATCCATAAATAAAATGCCCCGCCAAATAAAATCATTTGTGCCGAGGGCGAGGACTCCGACTCCGCTTTTGCATCCAAAATGTAATTTTTGCAGCCAGAGGTTTTGAACGATGAATACGAGCTCCCTCCTACGCAGGCGCGTGGCTCCATGGCTAGCGGAGACCCATCCGGCTCATTTATTTCCAGGCATGTACAGGCCACTGAAAAAAATACGCCCCAAAAAAGAAAAAACTAGGGTGGGGACGTCAGAAAACTCCACGAATTCTTCTGTCCTGAGAGCAAACAAACCCAACCCCGTGTGGCTTGGCCGGGATTTCCAAAGTCCTCTCCTGAATCAGCTTTTGGACGTTATCCACGGCCGGGGTTATTAGCATAACCCCCCGGACACCGACATCTGCACCAGCCCCCCCCCCCACGTAGGGAGTTACGTGGACAGGTGCCACGTCGGAGCATCTCTTACATGGAGGGAAAAAAAGAAAAGTCATGGAATCATTGATAATATTCCCAGAAGCGCCTTTTTGTTTAAATCTGTATGGTCCATGCGTCTAACACACTGCAGATCTTATCCTTTATCACTCCCATCACTCCCATCACTCCTGTGTTCCAATGGCCCTTTATCACTCCCATCACTCCTGTGTCCCAATGCCCTTTATCACTCCCATCACCTGCTGTTCCAATGGCCCTTTATCACTCCCATCACTCCTGGTTCCAATGCCCTTTATCACTCCCATCACTCCTGTTTCCAATGATCACTTCCCCGATCCCATCACTCCTGTGTTCCAATGGCACATTGTGTTCGCTGATCCAAGTTTAAGTTTAAAAGGCTATTTGATGGTTAGAAACCCTTTTTGTAATTATGTTACAGCCAGAAATGTCCTCGTTTTCCATGAAAACAGCTGAGTGACCCCAAACTTTTGCACGGTGTGTGTGTTTAGTAAATATACCGTAATAATTTCATATGGCAAATCCCTTTGTGTAATAAACGAATTAACCCCGTAGTCTCTTATCTTTTTATCCCGCAGACCCTTCCCGTCGGAGGACACCGGGGAAAATGACGACGATATATACCGCAGCCTGGAAGAGCTCGCAGAGTGAGTCCCCCGTTACGTTAAACTGCTTTTTATTTTTATTTTAAATGAGGGTATTTTTTATCATTATTATTGATTTTTATAAGTAGTCTGTGCTGGTGAGATAGACCGGTCTCTCCAAATTCAAGCAGGGAGTGATGAGATCCGCCGACCAGCCGAATGTCTGTACCCTGTGTTTATTTCTTGGTCGTGTCGTGGGATCCGTGGACCCCGTAGGAGACGATCGTTGCCGTTGATAAGCACCGGAAGGGAAGCAGTCGTGGGGTGAACAGGACCCCGTTACGTACTTACAAAGTGTCCCGGTTTAGTTTGATCAGTCCCGAATCCCTGAGCCGATTATTCCTCCCCTGTTTTCTAGACAGTGTGTAGAAGTTATTTTCAGCAATGCGTCTTTTTTTCTGTTCCTGTTAAGCGTCTCGGAATCCCATCTTGGGAGAGAAACAAGAGAGCGATTAAGTCGGATTGTCATTAATAACCGTGTCTGGATATTATTACCCGGGAGAAATCCCACTGAGGTCCTTCTCGTCGCTCCCCGGTGGGAGTTTGAGTGGGACTGACGCGGCGCGGAATCAACATTTATTCATCATGGGCTTTTTATCCTCCTCTCCGCAGATGGATTTAGAGAAAGGAAAATAAATCTCGCTTAGAAAGATATTTTTTTTCCTCCCCTTCCAGCCGCCCGGCCGCCGTGAGCGTGTAAAGACGCTTTATATGAGTGATGGGCTGGATTGGCGCGGGGACGGGTAAAACGCTCTATTTTATGCCCGTGAGACAGAGACCTAAGTGCTGAGTATAAATTAAGGGGATGTTTTTTATTTTTTTAGTATTATGTCTTCATCAAAGGTAGTATTTTAACCCCCGGCGAACCAGGAGAGCAGATTTCCAAAGGCTGGGTGGATACAGAAACATAGAACCTGCCGGCAGATCGGCCCCCATTCGGCCCCCGTCTAGTCGCCCGTTTCTCATCCCGCTGTAAAGACGCAGACTTTAATCCGTCGTTGGTCTTCTCTTGCCCTTCTAGCCTCTGAGGATCCGGTACTAATAATAGAGAGGCCTTCATCGGCTAGTTAGGCCTGTCCTGTAAAAAATGGCTCCCTCCGTGTTCCATTGGTCCCATCAAGCACCTTGTTGGATATGTATAGTGGTCTTATTTCCATAGCAACCAATGAAATAGTCAATTGGACCGTTCCAGTGGTTGCCATGGTGATAAGATCTCGTTTTGTCCCATGGTGTCCAGAAGACCACGTACTTGAAATCTGACCGCGGGGCAACAGCGAGCCACGTGCTAGTAGCCTAATTGTGGAGTATCAAGGCTTGTGTGCCAGGCGGCATTAATGGATGGAGGTTAGCAGTAAGAGGAAGGCTGCTGTGGGTGTAATTCCATTATTCAAATATTGATTCAGAGCCTAAGTATGTTTTACCCCGAGGGCAACAAGGTCCACAGCTTGTGACCCGCCTGAGGCGGAATGTAGCGTACGGCTGAGCGCTTTCACATACGCGCGGCGGGGGGGGGGCGCTGAGACCTGCGCGAGGGGCCGCAGTGCGAACGGAGCAAAAATATCATATTGCAAGCCTTCGTGTTTAACTCTTTCCTTGCCACGGGGGTCAGTTCAGCATCCCTACTGTATGTTGAGCGGCGATGGGGTATCCGTTTCAGTGCCAGGGGCATTACATTACCAATAACAAACTGGATCACCGGGCGTATAACGATAACATCTGCCTCAATGGACTCGGATAGCTAAACATAGAGAAAATGCTTATTTTTCTAACTTTATTTTCACTAATTGTGGACATTAACATTATAAATTATTAAACTGTAATTATGACATCATACGCTCTCCTCTGTTAAGTTGCCGATTGGTTCAGGCAGCCTTTATAATGGTTGAGAGCGAAGAAAGCGGGAGAACCTTGTTCATTTTGGTTCTGCCACAGGCTGCCACCAATTGTAGCAGCTTTTACGTTGGTTCAATTTTTGGTTATTCTTGGTCAACGTTCCCAATATGGAGCGAATCAGCATGAACATTCCATGGTTGCCATAGAAACTGCTCCGCATTTAGACGCTTGATCCCCGGAAACATATTACCTGCCATATCTCCATAACGAGCGAGGGTGGGGGGAAAAAAAGGCTGTCTTTGGAAAGGTAGAAGAGTCCGACCGTTCCTACAACCAACCTCTAGGTAAAGATGGCCGCTCATTTGCCAGAGCCGATGTCTGTATTCAGCCGTATCGGTCGCAGGGAAATGAGTTCACACGACGTCGCATCAACTTTGAGGACCTCCGAGGTCCCCCGGTCCTTGGAAATATATCACAAACATGTTTGGACTTTATTGTGAACCAAGAGACGGATTCAACCAATCGCTGCCTTATTAAAGAGCGCCTTTTAATGATCTGCTGCTAATACATGTAGGTTTATGCAGGGACAGGACTCTGACCGTCCGCAGAAGACCCCCGGGACGGAGTTGATGGATGCTCTGTATCCACTTGCCTTGCATTAGCCGGCCAGATGGCTGCCTGGGAAGAGCCTCCTTCAATTAGAAACACAGGGAGGCTAACAGATGGAGGAGACCGGAGGAGGAATGAGACAGGTCTACAAACCCGCCATCATTCACTTTAATGTATCTGATCATCTGACGGGAGCCGAAGGGGGCCGCGAATCGTACGCTCCTTCTATTACATTACGGAAAACGAGACCTAAACAGAGATATTAAAATCTCTCCGTCACTCGAATAACAGATCTTTTTTGGAATAAAATTGTGAATTTCAGCCTGAATATTCACCAGAGTGTGTTCCTGAAAATCATTCATATTACTGGAGCGAAACCCCCAGCGCTGTATACAGTAATAACCCCCCAGCGCTGTATACAGTAATATA
>VKOC01034675.1:0-13273 GCA_009364415.1 Spea multiplicata | reverse complement strand
TATTTTAGAAATTAGGTTTTGGATAAATGCCTTTTGTACTGATGATTTGCCTATAACTTCCCAAAATAAAACATGAGAAACCACATCAACTGATATGCTGAATGTGAGTTCGGAGTTTTGATGTTTTACACTCCACAAGTGTGTTCCTATACAACCGAATATGGTAGTACCAAATACATTAACCCTGCCATGTTTATTGACACTTGATTTTCAGAGAGAGAATTTGCTTAACCCCTTAATGACAAGTGTTTCTTTCTCGTAGTACATTTTGGGACAATGGCTCTTTTAACCTTTTTCAGTGTTGCTGTGATTTTCTTCTCTCTCATTTCGTGCATCCAGACACATTATATATTTGGTTTTTGTTCAGGACAAACAGGGGCTTCCTTTAGATACCATTATTTTTATCGTATCATCTAATTTACTATAAGAAATGATAAAATATGGTGGTTTTTTTTTTAAATTACTTTTTCTCATTTTTCTTTGAAAAATCTTTTATCCATCTGCAAAAACTAATGGGAAAGAGACAGAAATGGATTCTACTATTTGTCCTGAGTTTAGAAATACTTAATGTTTTTATGTTTTTTTTTTCTGCACGTTATGGGGCAATAAGTACCAGTAGCGTTTTGCAATCTGAAAACCATTTTCCCCAAATCTGGTCATTCTACCCCATGTGCTATTTCAAATATCTTTAAGGCCGGCCAATGCAATTTACCCCATCAAACCATATATTTTTTTAAACTACACACCTCAAGGTATTTCAAATGCTGGTATTTTAACCCTTTCAATGCACTAATTCTACCATCAGCCTTTGTCAAACTTTATGACTAGTCAAAATGTTTTGTATTTTTTTTTCATACACGTTCTACTCCAGGTATAAATTTACCGCTCCTGGTATATGTCCGTGTCAAACACCCCAATATGTGTTCAGCAACATCTCCTGAGTGCAGTGATACCCCATATGCGTGGGTTTGTTGGGTTATTCTGGAGGTAAAAGACCACTTTTGTATTAATTTGGGACATCTTTGAAAGCGGCCAATTGAATTTACCCCAAGTCAAATCATACAAAACTAGGCACCCTATGGGCACTTATAATACCAATATTTTAACTCTGCGGGAATCTTTTGGGAAGATATAGCGCTAATTGTATTCCCATTTAGGGGTGTACTCACTTTTGTTGCCAGGGTTTAGACATTAATGACTGTGATTTATTTTGATGGGAAAATCAACTTTACACTGTTATACAGGCTGTACACTCACTACTTTACATTGTAGCAGAGAGTCATTTCTTCAGTGTTGTCACATGAAAAAATATAATAAAGATATAATAAAATATTTACAAAAATGTGAGGGGTGTACTCACACTTGTGAGATACTGTATATGTTGTGTTTGTTTTATATCTGTATAGCTATGAGATCACAAGTTTAGGCCACTGACATTGATCAGGGAGGCCGATCAATAATCGCTGACCTAAAATGTCACTGATAAGCGTTCAGGCTTGTGGGGACAAATATTATCCTCTGCAACTCCTGTAGGAGTGATGAAAGGGCTCGTGGGGGCTCTTTTTGCCGTTGCAGCAGCAGAGCCCAATACAAAACGGGTATTGACCCCTAAAATGCAGCGATCGTGGCATTGATGGGGTTAACGCTGCACTGTCGCTCTAATGGGGCGATTAGGCAGCAGGGGAATGTTTTGGCTGGTCCCCACTAGTAGGGGGACCCAAGCAACAATAGACTATGTTGGCTTTATTCATTGAGGGAGCCGCTGACGTATAAAAGCCTATGGAGTAAAGAACTTCATTAAACACCTCCTAAAGCAGCAGCTCTTCTCTGGAAATTTTGTTGTAATATAAAAACAAAAAAAAATAAATGAACTAAAACCTATTCTTGTTAAATGTTAATGAATACAGCAGTGCTAAGAAAAATTTTACCTCAGACTTCCATCTTCCCGCTCGCTTTTTCATAATTTATACTTCTTTTGTAAAGACTTTTGACCATTTTTATTTAGCTTGTAACTTTTATTGAAAGTATTATTGAAGTAATGACTTCTCAAGGAAACACCAAGACTGACAAGCATTTATAATCCCTAAAATCACTCAAAAGTAAGGCTTGTTTCACGTTTGGCAGGATGTTCATTAAGTTTTCATTTTCTTTAAGAACCGTAGCATAAATGGATATTTTACAATGTTGTAAATGCTTGCTTTACTGTATTTTAAAAATGAAACGCATATAAAGTGTGGTGGGGTTTTTCATTTTTTTATTTTTTTTTTCTATACTAGGATTTGGATGGCTATTTGGTGCAGCTCCGCTGATATGATTCTTCAATACTATTTAATTTAATACATAAGAAAACTGTTACCGTTTTTGCAGCATATGCTTTTTGAAGCCTGTGATGGACCCCCTTTCACAAGAACCATGCAACAAAACCACTAAAGCATCAAGGAGGATATTATTTTCACGTGTCGGTAATGAATCCACAAAGTTGACTACCTGCTTCATATTGAAGTAGTGATACCTACATAGCTGATCTACCTGAAACTCCTGAACTTAGAAGGCTAGTCGCATCTTCCTCCGAGGACAGCAGGAACATGTCCTATTACATTTTCACTGGGATTATATTCTGTAGATAACTATTTTCCGAGCAAAATGCACTTCCAAATGCCTAGGAGTCCTTACAGAACTCTGTGCCTCCAACTTGATGGTACATTTTAACATGGGAACTGGACATTGTGGCTATTTCCTAATTGTGTTATATTATTTGAAGCATAATATTAAAGGCATTTTTGCAATAGAATGGAAATAGATTAATTGTTTTTTTCTAAATTAGTTATAACATTGTTTGGTCTTCATGAATGCTTTTACATAGCTGTGATACCTCCTGTGTTGACCCGAATAAAGGCAAGTTTTGCAGGTTGGTATTAATAGGACATATTACATCATAGAAAAATGACATGCCTATTCCTCTACTGTTAACTTATTTGCTACCCTTTATTCTCGTGTGGAACCACTTCAGATTTGGTTTGTGACTTCACAGCTTTCAATGTCTTCACAGTGACCACCGTTGAACACCTTGACAGCCTTAGGATATACTATTACTTCCTATAAAACTTGGCTGCAGTGATTTGTAGGACAAAGTGGTATATCCTAAAGTTTTTGAATTGGTGTGGAGATTCTTTGCCATTACACAGAAGAACAAGCTCTGTGTCTCAGTGTTTTTGATGTCTGAAATTGGAGAGCTGTACAAAAAAAAAGGGATGAAAAAAGTAAAACAAAAATATGTGGAAAAACAACAACAACAAAATCAGTATTGAGGGCATCGAATTCCCTTGGTCATGAATGGATAGTGATGTTCTGAAGGGAAAAAAAATTGGGAAATTTCTTTCTGCATCCTGTTTTTTTTTTTTTTTCCTAAAAGGACCCGCTATTTAGTGCTTAAATTCTAACAAGAATGTTTTGTTTCCGTCCCTGAAACAGATTTTTTTTGTCCCATCTAACCAGCCCATTATTTTGTACATGCTACAAAACCTTTAACTTTCACTTTTTTCCGTACCTTATGTTCAGAACGACTGAACGCGTGAACTACTAAATACGCTGCATGATTATACCACCTATCCAATACTCTTTCAGTAAATAAATATTTTCTAAGCCCTTAACATTTTGGGACTGATCTTCTTGCCTTCCCATTACCTTTACTCCTATACCTTAGTACATTATGACTTTAAGTCATTGATGGCCAAGGTTGTTTCATACGCCAAAAGATTTTAAACCTTTTTTTTCCCCCCAGTCTACCATCTCTTTTTTCACAATGATTCCACTTTATTCACCGGGAAGTATCCACCCATGTATGTATCTTTTGTGTAACCAGGAAATGCATGCCTTCCCTTTTTAGATCTTGTTACACAAGATTATTAAAGGAGTGAACTCCTTTACAGATTTCTCATGTATCTGACTGAAAACGAACACAGAATTTCATGGTGGTTATGGAAAAATGAGCAGACTAGATGGGCTGAATTTTTCTTATGTAATGCTCAGTTCTGAATCTGTTGATTTTGTTTTTAGATTCAGAATAGCTTTCTTCCTATACCATGCATTTTCAATTCCATCTTATTACTAAATTACATCTAACCATCTGACTCCTCTGACATGATTTTAAACTTTGTGAAATCAAATGAATTGGGTGTGTTTGTCCAGCACATGCCACAGATACAGGATTGGATTGAGATCCGGGGAAAGGGGAGGCCAAGTCAATACCTGGAATTCATTGTTGTGTTCCTCAAACTATTCCTGAACAATTTTTGCTTTGTGACAGGGCGCATTATCCTGTTGGAAGAGGCAAATGCCATCAGGGAATAACGGGTCCACGAAATGGTGCACATGGTCTGTAGGTGGTACGTGTCAAAGCAATATCCACATGATTGGCAGGACCCAATTTTCCCTAGCAGAGCATTGCTCAAAGTATCCTGCCTTGTTCACATAGCATATCCCGGTGCCATATGTTCTCCAGGTAAGGGACGCACACGCATCTGGCCACCCACATGATGTAAAAGAAAAGGCGATTCATCAGACCAGGCCACCTTTGCTCCATGGTCCAATTTTTATGTTCATGTGCCCATTGCAGGCACTTTCATCAGCAGAAAGTGATCAGCATGGGCACCCTAACTGGTCTGTGGCTACACAACAAATTGGGATGCACTGAGTAGCTTGTCTGTTGGATTTGATTACACGGACCAGCCTTTGCCCCCCCCCCCACATGCATCAATAAGCCTTAGCCGCCCATGACCCTCCTGCTGTCTCACTGCTTTTCCTTCCTTGGGCCACTTGCTGCCTAATATATCCTACCAATCGACAGGTGCCACGATAATATTATCCGTGTTATTCACTTTAGCTGTCAGTGGTCATGTTATGGCTGATCAGTGTATATATGCACACACTAGCTTATATTTCATTATATTATACAAATACAAACATGGCAGGAATCACATAGATAATACCTTTCTAAACTATGAAAACCATGGGAAGAAAGTTTAAGTTAATTCAAACACTCTTTCCTCATCTGCATTTATTTACTAAAGGGAGAGTTGTGGTTTCATCCCTCACTTTACTATTCATAATTATGGGTCAACAGAGCAAGTTTCCTCAGGAAGAAAGGCTGAGACGGCTCTGTGTAACGCATACGTGAGGAGACTTTGAAGAGCTTACCAAAATCCATGTGCTTCTTGTAGTTACACCATCATAATGCCTATCAAAGCCAAACCTTACCTCTCTTGCAAACTTCTCCTTTTGTGAATAAACCTGTTACTTCTACTCTCCCCTTCATCCAACTCCCTATCTAGATATATGCACCTCACTCAGATGAATAGAAAAAAAAAATAGACATCAAGGTTGTTAGGAGTGGGGGACTTTTAACTCTGTTCATAACAAGGAAAGAGTTACATTACAGATAGCATGTTAACCAGCTTGAGAAAAAGAAAAAAAAAAAGACGAAATTTATAAAATAAGCCATAATGCTCACCGTGTCTATTTTATATCTATAAATAGATTCTTGCTCCAAAATTAATTTATATTTCTACTGTCAGTTTACCAAAAATCGGACACAAGATTAGACCACATTACAAGGATAAAATAAGTCTTTATTTATAGTTTTATAGTAAAGGTGACTAGTAACTTTGATATGTCCGTTGGGCTGTACAATATAGCCATGGTCTCCAGTGGGTAGAAATGAGAATAAAAATAATTAAATATTTGTTGGTTATATTAAGATTAATAGAAAATAAAAATCTTGTGATTAGCTGCATTTTCCTCTGTAACAACTAGAAATGGTATAAATAGTAGTTAATTTGTTGTCATGTTGTGCAAATCCTTTTTTTTAATTAATCCACCCATGAATGAGACCGATTGTATTTTGGAAAACACCCTGCAATCCATTAGAAAACCATGTCACAAAATATTACGTTTGCTTCTCTATTAAGACAAAAAGGTATACTCCCCCACTCAAGAAAGAAAAATAATAAATTACAAGAATATCGCTATAATATTTGCATCAAGCTTTTTTTTCACATCTGGTTTGTTTTACTAATATATAAATGTAAAAATTTGAGTATTCATTTGAAAAGCCACATTGATTGAAAGAGACTAGCAGAGTATCTGAATTAAGATGGCTCCCTTTTTTTAATGAAGCATAGAGAAGAGGTTTAAAAGAAGCAAACAGCTGTTCTGTCATAAGTAGCCTTAGGTTAAGATCTAAAGCATTCCATATATATATATATATATATATATATATTAAAAAAAATGTGCCAAGCTAAGCTCAGTCCAAATGCCTTTTGTGTGGAGAAACATATCTGCTTTGAACATTCCAGTTTCCATCGAACAAGACAACACAGTATACATTGTGAAAATAACAGTACGCAAGTATTATTAAAGACAACAATGCTCTACTTAATCCACTAATTCCTTTCCGGTACAAGAGGAAAGAAGTTATTTTTCTGTTTACCACACTAATAGCATTTAAATTATTGGATTATTGAAAATTGCATTTTGAATAAGGTTGCTGGTTTTTGTAGTTGAGGGCAAATTTCATTTGGCAAGTACATACAATTGACCATAAAAAAAAAAGACTACAAATCTGTCAATTTGATAAGTAGGCAGTCAGATTATGATAATGTGACTGCAGCAACATGTAGCTACATCATCTCGGTGTACGAAAAGGCTGTGGGGGACCTTCATCTTTTATTACAAGTTGCACACACTATTTTATGAGCATGTCAACTGAGTGCATGAATGAAGAAGAAAAACACATTTCCTCATGAAATCTTTCACATCTCACATAAGGATTAATTCAAAATATAATTTAAAGCAAGTGGGAATGTAAAATTATAACGTTGTAATAGATAAATGTAGATTTGAGCCCAAAGGTTCACATCAAAGTAAAGCACCAACTATGTACCTTTTTGAAACCTCTTGTGGCACAGTTAATTTTTCAAACTGAAATTCAGTTAGAAGTATTACAAAAAAGCAATAAACATGTGCAACTGCATGACTTTTTTATATATATATAGGCTTCCATAACCCGCTTCATTCACTGTGCTTGTTACTATCCGTAGAGCAGCTAAACTGTAGTCATAGGTGCTGGGGTATAGCAAGCAACTTGCACAGAGTTTCTCTTTTTTGAACTTCTACTGATTTAAGATGGCATTGCCGTTATGTGAAATAAGAAGTGGAAAATGGGGTGTGAGTAAGTCAACAAAAAATATTCAGTCCATGAGCCTACTGAAACTGTAAACTAACAGAAGTTCTTAAAGCTGATGGATAGGGTCTAATTTTGAACTATGTTGTGGGTGAATAAGTCAAACTTGGTACAGGATGTTTGTTTATTGCTGGATCCTTAACTTGCTTCCATTCGTAGCTTTTTTCTGCTTTGGGGTTCCTCGGGCTCTGATTCAGAACTAGAGTCAGAACCACCATCAAAGGCAGAAATGGTGCTGCCCTTGGGATTTGTGTAGAGGCTGCTGTCAGAGGAAGAGTAGTTGGTCTGCAGCTGAGAGCTTGATCTTGCTTTCTCCAGTGCACGAACTGTCCATGGCAAAAACCAAAAGAGAACAAGAATTTCAGTACAGTTACATTCCAGTATGCACAACAAAAGTAAATAAAGTGTCATCAAAAAAAAAAAAAGTAGGATCGCAAGGACCACTAAAGGAGGCAAGCATCTCTATAAAGCTTTTAAGACTCACTACAAGGGCTCAGGTAATAACTTTCAGAAACTTTAGTGAATAAAGTGAACAAAAGAGAGAAGTGAAATAATCATCCCACAGGATGATTACTTAATAAAAACAAGCCTACTTAAAATCACAAACTAAACATAAAAAAATCAGAATGACCTAAATAATTACATTATATATCTATCCCAAAGTAAAGAAGGGATGGTATATACACCACAAAACAAAAGGAAAAAAGATTTAGAATAGCATATTTGCTTGATTATAAGACAAGTTTTCCCCCAGAGCAAATGCACTGAAAAATACCACTCGTCTTATATTTGGGGTCATGTTCTAATCAGACCTCAAACAGGTCTGACTGCAAGACTAAGATCCAGATCCCCGCAGTGCTGCAGGGGACCTGGATGCTCCCCTCCGGCAGCCGGTGGAGGTCTGTGTGATGTGCACAGAAAACCTCTGGAGCTTCTATGATGGAGTACCGGCATCACATGACCTTCCGGTTCTCCACCATAGAAGCCCCGGCGGAAGTGCCGGCAGCAGCAGATTGTCTGTGCGCATCCTGCAGCGGGTGAACGTTTGCGGGACGCACACAGACAACCTCCACTGCTGCCAGCACTTCCGCCGGGGCTTCTATGGTTGAGCACTGGTCATGTGATGCCGACACGATGGAGTCAGAAGTAAAGTGATGCACTGGTAAGTCGGGGGGGGGTTTCAATGGTTTTCTGGGGGCAGAGTGGCATATAGGGGGTTAAAAGGCATATCAGGGAGGCAGAGTGGAATGCAGGGGGTTAAAAGGCATATCAGGGAGCCAGAGTGGAATATATGGGTGCATAAGGCATATCTGGGGGGCAGAGTGGCATGTAAGGCATATCAGGGAGGTAGAATGGAATACAGGGGGTTAAAAGGCATGTCAGGGAGGCAGAGTGGCATATGTAATGTATTTCTGGAGACAGATTGGCATATAGGGGGTATAATGTATTTCTGGGTGCAGAGTGGCATATAAGGCATACCAGGGGGGGCAGATGTGCATAACTGGGACAGAGTGGCAAATAAAAGGAAATAAAAACATGAAATCAGTTTTTATTAAATATTAAAAAATAGTTTACATGTGAATATTTACTAGTAAAACTTTTTTCCTATAGGATAGTCTTATATTGAGGCTTTTTCTTATTTTCCTAAATTAATATTCAAATTTTGGGGGGTGGTCTTATAATTGAGCAAATACGGTTATAGCAAAGGGATATAAGGTGCCTCTGTCACTAAAAATAGCAGTACATTAACTGATCCCTTAACAAAACAAACATCTTATCGTTTTCCAGTGAATGACTCTTGGATTTACCATGTGCCTTGCTGCAGTAATGAAGAGGTCTCTGCATCTACTAGAATACTTTTTTTTGTTAAATGCTCCCTCTAGTTGCCTGCCCCGTGCATAAAACCAGGATATGACATCATACTCTGTTTTTATGCAACACCAACAAAGAAATGTATGATAGCGGCATTCATTTAATAAACCAAATAAAGGGAGTAAGATCCACACAAACCACTGTAAACATAACTTCTCCTGGAGAAAGTTTAGAGAAATCTAGAGAAATAATACACCCATATAGGAGA
The DNA here is from genome assembly GCA_009364415.1 of Spea multiplicata. Taxonomy (NCBI): domain Eukaryota; kingdom Metazoa; phylum Chordata; class Amphibia; order Anura; family Pelobatidae; genus Spea; species Spea multiplicata. The sequence continues at coordinate 3,953 of VKOC01034675.1, read as the reverse complement.
AGCAAACAGCCCAAGGTAAAGACACACGGACACATGTGTAAAAGCATAGCATGTCAAACACATAGCTAATGACACCAATTAAAACATATATACATTTTAAAATCTTTATCAACAGAGCAATCCAAGCCTCTAACTTTCGCAATGCTACAGTTGCCTGGCCTCTTTAGAGAGTTTGCCCTCTCCCTATACATGCAGGCTGTAATGTGCACACATGTAGATATAACCAATAATGCTGCCTGATATCAGTAGCGAGAACAGAGTTTTTAAATGAAATGTCGATAGATTTCTAGGTAAAACATTAACATTTCCCATTAAGAGGGCAGTATTAAGATACCTACTGCCATTAGCACAATACAATGCGAGACAATCACATCTAATCACCTTGTTGTTCTAATAAAGCATTCTGTCTTTTCAGGTCATCAATATCTTGCTGGTGTGTATGATTTTTCCTCCTCATATACTGAATGTACTCTGTAGCTTTGTCCAGTATTTGAGCTCTTGATGCCTTAAAAAGAAAACATTTTATTAAAACACGAGAATAACGAATGTTGGCTTTTACATTTATATGTAACAGACCAGCTATTTTTTTTCTTTACTGGTTAACCATTTTCCTTTTAAACACAAAGTTTCCCTGCTTTGCGCTGTAGAAAATCAGCTCCGGTGCTGTTGGACCTTCACTGTCTGCGAGAGGGAAAAGGCAGCAGGGAGTGCACGAACGTAAGGTAAAACTATCTACTTTAGTATGCTACTCAATAAAACAATTATCAGTGCAGAGTGCTGGCAAAGAGGGACAAGAAGGGCAATGACCCTGGAGCCTTCTGTCCTGGGCCAGGGGATTGTGCAAGGAAAATGCCTGCACCGAAATGCAGACATTTTTTGTCTTATAAATTTGGTGTGGACTCCTGAAAGAGGATGTCTCTTGGTAATTTAAAGTAGAACTCTGAAGATCTGAAGATGTGTGTTGAACATGGCAACATTTTTACACCATGTTTTAGTTTTACACAACACCAGAAGCAGCAGTAGACTGATTGAAAGGATCTACTTTTTAATGTTGTCAATGATGCACTGTACTCATCTACTCCATTGACAGGCACCACATGTTCATTTTATGATAAAGAGAACATACACATCCTCGAAAGGACAGAGCAAAACGCTTGTGCCACATTCTCTGGGGTGACCTAATTGTGGAAACCTTTAAGTTTTTTCAAACAGTGCTACAGAGTGGGGACAATTGACGTGCCAGGACCGTCATGACTAACAGCTGTAGAAAGTGATCTACATACGCTTTCTTAACCCTATGTCGAGGCATTACGCAACCCCGAGATTGGCATCAGGGGCCATCGCTGGCCCCTCCCCAGGGCATCCACGTCAGCTAGGCGGCGGACGCCTGTTTTAAAAGTGTTCAATGGTGTAGCTCTCGATAACGAGGCATTCAGTGACATCAAACAACCACCCCAGAAGTGGGTCTTGCGGCAGAGTCTTCAGATCTGTCAGCATTGAGCTTAACACTTAGCAGCCTCTGTAAAGGCTGTACGTGGAGGCAGAGGGATCAATACATGCCTCCCTATCCGGTGGTTAAAAGACTCAATGTCTACCCCAGCTCAGCTCAAACCTGCTACCGTCTACTGACCCTTCGGACTCGCTCCAGAAGTTTCTCCTGAGCGCTCCACACACGCTGCTGGCAACCCCCGCCCCTTTCATGTCTGCTCTGCAAACAGACCTGTTAACGTCACTCGCTCCATTAGTTTTCATTCTGCCGTCAGTATTTTTTTCCCCCCTTGTTTTCGTCAGTCGCGAGCTCCATTAGACTGGTGCCATGTCGCCCATTACAAAAAACCCTTGCCTATTCTGTTCTTCCCTCTTCTGCCCGCCCATCGTTCCACAAATGTAGTGGCTCCGCCCATAAGCTGGTTCTCAGCTGTTTTCCCGCCCAACTAACTCAGAGTCAGTCACTTCATTGCTACAGTTCTGTTATTTTGTTGCTGCCTTTCTCTGAGGCATTTTCCCCCCCATTTTTTTACCCATTAGCTTTAATCATTGCTACGTTGTCTCCTACTGCAATTAAATTTTTTCCCACAATGGCCAAAGAGTTTTAAAAAAAATGGTAACATGTAAAAACAATTTCCCATTGATGTCACCATCAGGTGAACCTTCCAGTTCAAAAAAAATGTAAAAAATAAAATTATATATAAATATAAAATAATTATTTGAGATCAAGTCTCAAATGGAAAGAGTTAAAATACTGGCATGTTAAATGCCCATGGGGTGTCTAACAAAAAAAATGTACGATTTGATAGGTAAATTGAATTGGTCGGGTTCAACAATGTCCCAATTAGCAAAGGGGGCAGGATGAACACGTGTACACATCCCAAATGCGGCCTTTGGCCTCCAAACAACCCAAGAAACCCATGCATGGGGGCTATACCAGGACCTGTAAATGCATACCTGAATGTGTCTAGTCTTCAAAAATATATGGTTTGATGGGGTAAATTGCGTCGGCCGGCTTCAAAGATGCTTGAAATAGCAAAAGACTACTTGTACTTACTGCCCCCGTAACGTGCAGAAAAAAAAAACCCCAAAGACATTGTGTATTTCTAAATTCAGGACAAATACTAGAATCTACTTAGCAGGTGTTTTCATTAGTTTTTATAGATGAGTAAAATATTTTTCAAGTATAGTATTATAGTATTTAAAGAAAAAAAACAATATATAACTTGTCTGGGTTCAGTAAACGGGAAAGAAGAAAATCACAGCTAAACACAACCACCGCAGAGATGTTAAAACAGCCCTTGTCACAATAATTTAATAAGTGCGATTTCTGCGACATCACAGTGATTATGTGACTCTACTGGCCGTAGTCCCCGCAGATTTGCTGTCCATCAGAGTGCGCCTCTGTATTTTTTAACGAATGTACTGGTGCATGCAAAGAGACACATTGCCTTACCTTTCATGGACATACAGGTACGTCCATATAGTCACAAAGGGGTAATGTCACTCTAGTAAGTAAACTAAACTAGGGGATGTAGAGATTAGAAAAGTGAAAGCTACACAGTAACAAAAATGAATACTAAATATAAGGACAGTAGCAAAGTAAATGGCAGAGGGTCAGGGGGAGCAAGTTTTATGACAGCGTACCTACCTTTTCACCTTGCAGTGAAGGTACAGAGTCTCTCAGGCTGTGGAAGCTGTCTTTGATGTGATCTCTCCTCTTACGCTCCAGTGCATTGTGATGAGCTCTTTTGTCTGCCTGTAAACAATAAAAGCACATCATATGCATGCATCTGGTGCAGCTAATGCCAAATTGGTGCATTACCTGTGAACATTCACATATTTTCTACGTATATTTTGTGGCTACATGAACAAAGCAAAGTTTATCTGTTAAGTTTGAAACATTTTTTTTATGCAACAAATAAAGCATGGAGATATATTTCTGAAAGACAAAAAAATAAAAATGAAGCTCCAAAGCCTCCTGAATAACACAATACCACATGTGTGTTATTACACAATAAGATGGTCACAACATTCCTCCAAATCATGGGTGAGCAAAGTGATTACAAGCCAAGAAATATGCACACCTTGTGATTTGCAGGAGATAACTATCCTCATCAAGATAACCCCCACAAATATATATATATACACATACATACACACACACACACACGTATATATTCCCTAAAAGCACGATCCTTCAATATTTTAAAGACACCTCATTTATGTTTCTAGGTTGTTCATAGTAACCAAGTATCCTTCAAGAACAATAGATTTTGGACATCCCCCCCAATCTGTTTTATGTTTCAGACATATCTTAGGATGGATGCAGTACCCTGGCCTACCTGAAACATGGTATTAGCAGTAGAAAGAGGGAAGTGCTCATGCCGTTGTACAGATCACTGGTGAGACCTCACTTGGAGTATTGTGTACAGTACTGGAGACCGTATCTCCAGAAGGATATA
>VKOC01034672.1:0-10774 GCA_009364415.1 Spea multiplicata | reverse complement strand
TAATGAGCAATTTCTTGATTGTTACCGTTATGGCCCAAGTATAGGCCGCACCCTTAAAGTTTTTAAAGATGAAATACGCATGAGTGGAATAGTAAAACAGTTTTTTATCTAATGAACAGGAATACATGTATTTTAACATTTTTGGTACCTATTCTGCAGTAAGTCAACATATATTATATACAAACGGAAATTTGGAAAACCAATAGTAATTCATAATGCACCTTACTTATAAATATACCACTCTGCTCCCCTGATATGCTTTATGCCCCCTGATATGACACTCTGTTCCCTTGATATGACACTGCCCCCCTGATATGCTTTATGCCCCTTAGAAATGCCCCTCTGCCCCCTAGAAATGCCACTTCCCCAGACTTACCAAAGCATCCCCAGACCTCCTGGTGTCACACCGGTACTCCATTATAGAAGCCCCTGGGAGGGGCCGGCAGCAGCTGGGTTGTTTGCATCGCGCAGATGCCCACTGGCTGCCAGAGAGGAGGATCCAGGTCCCCTACAGCGTTGCGGGGTATCTGGATCCTTACCCTGCGGCTTGCCTGCTATATGGAAAAAAAACCTGCCGGTGCCTGGAACTGCATGTCCCGGGTATCGGGCGATACGAATCGCACTAAACCCCGATTTTCTTCTGAGGAGTTCCACCTAAAATATCAGGTTACTATAAATTCATCAGTGTAGACATTTGTTGACAATGATAACAGGCTTGCTATATTTCACTCAAGAATATTGCCCCCAAAAATTACATATTGAAACAATTAGAAGGTGTGAAAGGTCCTGGTTTCTAAATACATGGGACCAGAGGCTATACAGTTACACCCAAAGTCAGACTAGAAGGGATACTTATCTCTCACTTTCTATGTTTCTATGTCATCATTGGCAGGAATTGTTCCAGAACACTGGAAATTGGCAACTGTAGTACCACTTCACAAAAATGATAGCAGGGAAGACTCAGCCAACTAAGCCAACTTTTATTAGTAGTTGGCAAATTCATGGAAACCATGCTAAAGGATGGGATTGTTAAATATCTGGAAGTAAATGGTTTGCATGATCAGGAACAATACATGTATATTACAACAGTTATAAGCTGACTTTATTTTTTGACTGGGTAACTAAAATAATAGACCAGAGAGGAGCTGTAGATATTTTATTAAGGCATTAGACACTGCCAATGATTCCTGGTGACTTAAAGGTAAGAAAACAATGCAATACGGTCCAAAAGAGTCCTTCTCATCGGTAGCAAATATTTTAAAAAGAGGAGATTTCATGAGAGTGCTTGATTTAAAAGACGCTTTTATGTTCCTATTCACCCTTTTCACAGACAGTTTTTCAGGTTTTGCTGTTCAAAGAGGTCACACTGTTCACCACAAAGGCTCAGAAGTCCCAGGAGTAACAGCTGATTACTGACTCACTGGGGCAGCCTTTGATCTCTGGATGGTGGCAGCATTTGCCTCTGCCCTCCTGCCTAAGGCAGCAAAACCGTAAATAGAAAAGGTGCGCCGCTACGATAAAAAAAATATTTTTTTTTAGCAATCATAATTTTGGCACAAATAAATGAAAATAAGCTTAAGTTTCTCTGGGCTGATGAGATTGTGATTTTGGGGGGATGGGGCGTTGACTATTCCTTATGTAAAAATTGCATCATTACAAAAAAATAGCGTGAATTCTTGTTTTAATGTTATTACTTGCTATAATTGAATATAAGAATGCATTGCAACTGATGTAATACATTTTGCTTTATTACTCGTCAGACTCCATGAGGAGAACCGCATGTCAGAGCTTGTTCCTACAAGAAGTTTGGCTAAAGACAACACGGGCTGAGTGCAGCAGGAAATATGTGCCTGGCTATAAAACGCCTGGATTTTAACCTAAAAGGTTTCCTAAATGGAAATCTAAGAGTTCAGGTGTTTAAAGTGTGTGTGACGATGAGCTCATTGTTACCTGTACCGCATACCATGGGTTTTTCCTCTCAGCCAGATGTTTTGGGTCTGACTTGGTAGGAGTCTCCATTTACCGGTTGTTTTCATATGCAAACAACGTGTAAACAAGATCCGCGTTTTAGATAACACTGTTTGTACACGATGAGAAGATTCACAGCACCAATTCACACATGGGGCTGGAACATCTTAACTAACCATTAGTAGAGCTTTGTTGATCACACCACATATACACAAAAAAAAGGAAAGCACACCATAAAAAGCATATCTATTCAAATTGACCAACATATACATCCAACAAGTCAAGTAAGCAGCACACACCTCGCAAATACTATTTAAAGCACCGATCTGAGGCATTAATATTGGGGCCATATATTGCTTGACTCGCCACTAAGATTATATAGGACTCGACAAATTTGGGGTACTTTGACATGGTGGCTGGCTAGGCTTTATGATATGACCATCAGACTCCATGTAATTCCTATTACCCCCTTTGTTTTATCTGTAGCTTCAACTACACCTGGCTAGGTTAGGTTCTGGAACCCCCCAAAAATGGTGTCAAATATTTTAAAGGGGTAGGCAAAGCTTTCTTGGACTAGTTTTCTTGTTCCATCTTAGTCACAAAGCATGCTTTTGCCTCCCCCTCCCCCTAAAAACATCACAACATTTTTTTTTACAATCAGACATACATAAAGTATTGTGACACAGTGTAGGGCAAATCACATACAATACTGACCATAACAGTCAGATTTTCAAACTAACAGGAGATTCACAATGACATTTCCAGACCAAGCACATGAAATGTGCTTGACGCACCAAAAACAGCCCTGGAGAAACATTGTAGCAGTATGGTGGGACTGGAGTGTAGACTTGCGCTGTGGAGGTGTAAATGAAGGGTTAAACATTTGAGTGGTCCAACAGGGGAACGTGACTTTTCCTTCTCTTTTTGACAGTCCATAAGACCCGACCCCATAAACACATAAGGTGACAATCCAATGCTGTCCTTATCCAGGCTGAGCAATGTATTGGGGCTGACCCAGGGAGATACTTGATGGGATCTACAGCAAGAGATAATGAGGCAGGGCTGTAAATTGCTATTTACACAAATGTTTAATGTGATGTTGGTAGAGTTCTCTAAACTAAGACCAAAGCCAGAAAACACAAGTGGTTGCTACCTAAACACATAATAGCAAGTGATACATAACTGCATGTAAAAAGCAAGCGATACAATGATACAGAGGTGTTCATCCACAAGAAAGTAGGATACATTCAAATATGCTGGTTAAAAAAAAGCATCTGGATGTATTTACACCTATGATGAAAGTGAACTAGGGTTGCTAAATGATCCTGATGCTTGTTAGTAAATACATATAGCCTAGTGACTGCACAGTCACACCTGCTGTTTAACTAGGAAGTAAGGAAATTCTTACTGTGGATATTATTATTATTATTATTACTATTTATTGTTTTATATAGCACTGTACAATGGGTAGACAGGACATAACAAGTAGTATATAACAAACTGTACTCCAAGATGTGCTGTATGCAATGCGTGGGACATATATTCCAGTCTACCCTTGCAGAAGGTGCTGCCTTGAATAGCAAACTGTATATCAATATCATCCCAAAGACAATAGGGATAATACACCTATATTACTTTAAATACCAATAGTCCCAAAATAAAATGTCTCTGGCTACCACTAGGTGGCAGTCAATAATCATTACAGTAATAACTTAAATAACAAAGCATAACCACAGACACAACTTTTTGTTAATAATTATACAATGCAATTAAATTAAATAAATTACGGTAAATATATATATATCTTAAAAATAAACAAAAATTGTTGTCCGAAAAACAAATGAACAAAAAACTAAACAAAATATGTCCAAATCGTTTTTGGTCCATGTCTATATAGTACTAAAGCCTCATGCTTAGTCTCATATTTGCCGGGTTTGGAGTTGAGAGCTGGTCTTGTTATTACTGTGTACCCAGTAAATTGGAACTGAGCACAGACATAAAAGGCCAGATTCTACGGCCTGTCTAAATCTACATTAGCATTAATGGTGGTTAAAAAGGGAAGATTTGGAATGTGGTTAAATAACTAAAATCAAGTTAGCGTTTGTAGGTTCTAGTCTGTGATCACAAACACAGCTACAAGGAATCGGAAACAACTCATGGAAAAAAAAACTTCTTAAGTGGTGCTGTATACACAGAGAGAGGAGATGTGATAGAAACATTTAAATACACAGAATTAACAAATACAAGGTATTTAACAAAGCTTATTTTAAAGGGGTTAGAAATATTAGAACAAGAGGTCATAATTTTAAACTGGAGACCCAGAGGCTGACAGGTAAGGTAAGGAAGTTTTACTTTACTAATGGTGTGGTAGATGAGTGGAACAGCCTCCAAGCAGAAATGGTAAAGGATAAAGTATCAAGAAAAACGGACAGACAAGATGGATAGAATCTTCAAATTCTATGTTTCTATGTTTAACTCTTTTGCGACCAGTACGTCCAATAGATGCACCACATGATCTGATCTGGAGGAGAGGGATAGAACAATGTGTCAGTAATCAGTGTGTTAAAAATAATAAATCAGAGCTCTACCCTGATTTCACCCCCATTCACTTTAACCCTTCAATCACCTCCCGATCTTTATATACTGTATGAAGGGTTAGGGTAGTTTGGTGAGTGGATAGTGGGAACTAGTTAGACAGTGTAGTATAAAAAGTATGAATGCTATACTATCCTGTCAAATGTCTGTAACTAAGCCACTCTGACCGCATCAAATATTGAACCAACTGACAAACTTGCACCCCACCGACCCCTATGAAATTGGAATATTTTGGGTGCCTTGACCCTAGAAATGAAAAGACTTAAAAAGACTAAAAAGCAAACAGAAATAAGTGATGCTAAAACTGTTTTTGCCACCACTGCCTGAAAAAGAAATCTGGGACCGCCTGATCATTTAACTGAAACAGTACAATGAGGGTTGTATAACCACCTGGGGAAGGCTTAATAAATCGATACATATGGCGGATGACATGAAGGGCTATCAATATACTAATTTACGTTATGTTATATCTCTTTACTGAAATACAAAATTACAGATCGGTTTTCAATGATTTCTAAGACTAAAACTGGAATGAACGAGGCACCTAGTGGGAAATCTCCAGAATGCACTTGAGTTTGAACAGTGGTCAAAAAATAGCTAATACTGGCTATATAAAAGATGTGCACATATGTTCAGTATAATAATGTTAATTTATGGGTTATTGTGAAGATAACTGGAGTTATGTATCACTAGCCCAACTATACAGGGAACATCGCAGCCTGTAATACACTTCATTAACCAACATACTCAGACCCGAGCTCTGAGTCTCTCCTTTGGATTTGAAGGACTAAGTTCTACGTGAATTTGGTGACCTACTAGAAGGTATCACAAACCAATTCACTGGCAAGCAACTGGTTAAATGGTACATGCCATAAAATAGGGTTATCAGAGTAAAGGTAGATAAGGTAATGTTGATCCAGGGTGAGTCCAACTGCCTTGGAGTCAAGAAGGATTATTTTGCCTTTGAGATGACATTACTGTCTCAGTGGGGTTTTTTTTGCCAGCTTCTGGATCTAATATGGGTTTGTGGAATTTTTTAACCTGATGGACTATATGTATTCCTAATAATTAACTATTTAACTATATATGTAACCATTGGGACATGTTTAGTTGTGTTGTTCCCTTGCATGCTCATATATTTTACTTGCTTTAAACAGATACTCATACACCACTTACTATTCACAGTCTCATAGATGTCACCACAACCTAGATAATGTCAGATGCTATAATCAATATACTGTTTTGTAATGCTACACAAATATCAGCAGCAATATCAAAGTCCAACATGTTTCAAATGAAGATTTTAACAGATATAATGAAAAAGTTCCTCTGGGTTCACATAGCTAGAACAATGTTTCTCTTGGCTCTTAAGGGTGCAGTTGTCATTACATTGGGACATGCAAAAACAATTAGAAGTTTCTTAAGAAGGAGTGGCTTGCGTGAGTGGGCTAGCAGTGTGTGGAGGTGGGGCTTTAAAATCATTGCTAATTTTGTATATTTTGAATTTTAATAGTATTGTTAATTTTCACTCTACCTTATTGTACTAGCTCTACATAGTCTGCTGGGATCCTATAATAAAACAAAATGTGAAGTAATTGTACAGGGCAGAGCCGTGGCTAGCTCATTTTGCACCCGAGGCAAGAATAGAAAATTATGCCCCCCCCAGCTATTTTTTTACAGAGGTTATTTTATTTACACTGCACCTGGCCATAAACACACATACACGCTGCCTTTACACACACCTGCCCATTAACACGCATATACGCATACACTGCCTTACACTTGACTGCCCATAAACAAGGAATAATTAGATTAAAGATGAATGAAGCAAGTTATATAAATGAGGATAAAGATCTAGCCAACTGCCTAAATAAATACTTCCGTTTAGGTGTTACAGAGGAAGGTAAAAGGAGGAAACCTCAGATAGTAAGGAGAAGCAGGGAAACATGTAAAGACCATGCGTTTACAAAGAAAGAGTTCAACTTGAACCATCTAAACTCGAAACAGACACAAAAAAGGTACAAGGGAATACTGGTAGAAACGCCAAGGCAGATAATAGCATTTATAGGATAATACTGTTTTGTCAGTGACAACGGAAGAGATGAACTTGCCTGGAATTATTTTGCAGGCATTAAAAGTATGCAGGCATCGGCATCAATAGGTAGGGTGCTGGCTTGTATAGCGAGAGGCATTCGTAGCAGAAAGAGAGAGAGATGGTTCTGCTACTTTATAGATCTCTGGTCAGGCCTCAGATACAGCATTATGTACAGTTCTAGAGACCTCATCTCCAGAAGGATATCGACATTTTGGAAAGAGTTCAGAGGAGGGCGATGGTAAATGGTTGGCAGGATAAAGATTTTCAGGAAACACTAATGGAGCTCACTATGTATGGTTTAGAGGAAAGAAGAGATAGGAGGATGTGATGGAAAGTTGGAAACATTTAAATACTTGAACGATAGAGTCTAAGTTTTAGATCTAATGTAGGAATAGGCTGATACAGTGAAGAAATGTAAACCTGCATTGGATAGGCATAAATCTGTCCTGAAGACAAGACCAAGAACTGATAAAGGCCAGAGTCTTAACATTGGGAATATGGTTCTAATCTGCTGTCGAATTCTATGATTCTGTGTTTATATGTTACCTTGGATGGGGTGGGTTTTCACATAAAAGAGCTTCAGACTTTGCCAAGCCTTCATGAGGTTTGGGTGGATCATAAAAGCATATCTTTAGAATCATTGGCAACCTTGAAAAGGCCTAAAGTAAAATAATCCATGAAAAGTAACTCTATACATCTCATGAAATCCCAGATGAAGTGTACTTTTAGGTCACACGCAGGTTAAAATATCCACCCAGGATCAGCATCCTGTTTTAGGGTGACAGCCAAGGGGACGACTTGGCCACCATGGCCAAGATAAAGTTCTTTCCAAGACTTGGCCTGTGCCAGCTAACTCCCACCTCCATTCCCAAGTTACACACCTTAGCAGTTCAGCCACTAACATGTTACTACAGGAATCAACAAAGTGAAAGGCAGACATATAAGTCTCCTTTCTGCCTCCCCCTAAATCTTCCTGCTTGCAGCCACATGGAAACATCTCCCTACGCTATTGAAGTTTGGAACTCAAGCAGGTCTTGGTGCAACCAAAGCAAACCAAATTTTATGAGATGAGACCACAGTCTTAACATTACAATAAATCTACAGATTAAACAATAAAGTAACTGCGGAATGTAGACTTATATGTGTGAAACCGGTCTCTTGCATTTTAGGCCCATGTGAATGGTATGGCCTTCCCAACAACATATTTACCTTATGAGTTGAATGTGACTATAGTGATAAGATCACTTTTTTGAACTTTTTTTTTTACCAGTTTCAGAGTTTCTTTCCCTTTTTTTCTTCAAAAACATACTCTAGGTATGTCGGATACTTTGCTTATCGTTTAATCTTTTTTCTTTGTTTAATCATAGCATGTTGGCCTGGGGAAAAACACCAAACACACCTCTGTATTCTACTCCCATGCTTATGCTCTTTTTTTGTAGACATTCTTTTATAAGCAGGCACAACACACATTTAATGGGCTTTTGCAATTCTGTTACAAAGTGGCACACATGACAGGACTTGCTTCCACTAGATCTTTATCATCTTTGCCTACAGTGTATTCCGAGATTCTAAATACAGACACGTGAACGCGTGTATTCACAGTGTGTCTACGGGGCATGATTAACATGTGTTTATTCCCCAACATTCCAACCAAAACAGAAAACACTCTTAAATCATGCGTGTTATCCCGTAAGTCAAAAATAAATACATTTTTCAAAGCCTAGTAGTGGATACAGCAGATTCTTTCTTTTCTTTGTTGTTTTTTTGTCTGATGCAGTTCTTGCCAGGTGTCCTCTCCAACCCTTTGCATACAGTTTTTTGGAAGGTGGATCTCCAACTTTACTATAGAGCAAGACTGGTAAAATTGCCCTTTCATATATTACCCCAAAATATTTTGCAGGCAACATTCTCATTGTCATTACTGGGAGCTTCCAAGACCAGCCCTTACCCCAAAACTCTCCCTCTGATGCCCTTATGCTAAGTCAGATACTAGTTGGTGCAGCTAAATGGCATCAACTACCTGATGATCCTAAGGTGTCTTCATGAGTTAATTGTGGATCTAGGGAAATTATGTAGAAGAATAAATTACTATTTTAAACAATGTTATTACTAAATAGATTCTCCACCGGTTGAATCATTTATTAATGTCAGTTTTATACCTGGTGACCTGTGTTACGAACCTACGCACCAAACATTCAGAGCGGCCATCTAGTGGCCAGTGTGTAGTAGGTACAGGTATCGGTAGCCTTTGTGTATATGGAAATGAGATCTGTTGACTCTCAGCAGACTAGGAAATACCGTATGTCTGCATTTGTGGCCATGACCCTACATTTCATGTAGTCGTTTTTGAAAGTTTGGAATAGTGAGCCAGCCTTGATATGACCCTTATACCCAATGGTCTACCACTCTGAACTTCATGGAAGTCCTTCTTGGAGAAGCATCTTACTGATTTTAGTAACTGCTTGACAGCCTACATATTTGCCTATTTTTCTACATCAGGCATGTCCGAACTTTTTTCGAAGAGTGCCAGATTAGATGAAGTTTACATGTGCGAGGGCCGACCATTTTGCCTGACATTCTTTTGAACCCATGTAAAATTATAATGCAAATTAACTAATTTTTATGCCAAAGTTTATTGAAAACGATACTTTCATTTTGTGACTTGGATGACAAAAATCTAAACTGGTGTTAAATCACTCTGCCTTTAATATAAAAAACAGATCTTTATTTGGGCAACTTAACTGTGGGCCTTATCAGTCCGGAACGCGGGCCGCAATTGGCCATCGGGCCGGACTTTGGACATGCCTGGTCTACATCATGCATTTACTGCCCCCACTGGGACTGGGTGTACTACGTATCAGAGGCACAGATGTCTTATTTGGTGTCTTAGTAAACCATCTACCAAGGTTAGAGGGAAATTTGGAGTAACTTGTTATGTCCTGTTTACCCATTGTACAGTGCTGTGGAATATGATGGTGCTATATATATAGATCACTACATAATAACACATAAATAAATGAAATTATTGAGAAGGCCCCGCAGGGTATATCTGCATTGTATCTAGAAATATAGAAACCCAGAATTCAATGGTAGAAAAGACCTATTCGGCCCATCTAGTCTGCCCATTATTTGTGCTATAAGAAAACCTTCATCAGTCCTTGCTCTTTATCCAAATATCCCATGTATGTTTGGATTACCCCACTTAGATTCCCCTCTGCTGGGAGGCTATTCCACTTATCTACCACCCTCTCAGAAATATAAAGATTTTTTTTACATTACATCGAAGCTTCTGACCCTCTGACCTTTTCCTGTAAGCAAATTTCTAATTATCTTGCATTTACACACCATCACAAAAACAGAAATCCCGCTTAATGCCCGCTGGGAAAGTGCAACACTCATTTTACAAACACGCATCAAGTTACTTGGTTCTATCGGGTAACAAAGGGTTAATTGAAACAGTTTCACAAACTCATGTGTGTCTGCATAAGCCCCATAGCATGTTGTTAATAAATTCACATAAATGGTTTTACTGTTCTTTTCGCCCTCGCTTTCATGACATTTTTTCTTTGAAGGAAAATAATATGCATTAGAGGGGAAACTGAAATTTGGATTAATTAAATTGGGTTAAGAAATAAAACAAGGTCAGGAAGGTCAGGATTCCAATTCATAGCGTCCTGAATGGAACCCATTCTTCCCTGATTGAGGTCTAAACCACAAGACCCCACCTACTCGAGAGGATTCAAACTCATGAATTCTGTCTAATCTTGCAAAAATTTCCAACGGCATGCATTTTTTTTTTCAAGGTTGGAAACATTAAACCTTCTAAGTGGTTTCTGAACATTCCCAGTTTGAGAAACATACATTGTGAAGCCTTCAAAAAAGATATTTAAGAATAATTTCTATAGCTTCATGGGAAAGCCTTGCCTCTCTTTGTAGCTAAACTTAAGCAGATTTGTATTCGAAATAAAAAAAAGGTATTGGCTTCAAATAATCCATATACCAATCATCATAATTCAGTTATTAATATTATTTTGCCTATATGTGTATTAACCACAGTGGAACTAAACCTAATAATTAGCGCCCCTGGCCACACGACATACCACGCTGGATAAGCCC
>VKOC01034664.1:0-13636 GCA_009364415.1 Spea multiplicata | reverse complement strand
CAAGCGGACTCCCTGTCTGTCGTGCCCTTCCAAGCGGGCTCCCTGTCTGTCGTGCCCTTCCAAGCGGGCTCCCTGCCAAAAGACTTATTACCGGTATTTTATTTTGCCATATGTTTCTTGCTTAGACTGTATTACCCTTATTTGCCGGTCCTGTTATATATATAAAATACACTGCATTACCTGGATTTCTGTTTGTGGTGTCTGTCTGCATAATCATGCACCGTGGGTTACAGACTGAACCCCAAGTATCCCCTGCGCATGGGCTCCTACCCGACCTGATCACCCGAGTCCTGACAATGTGTCTGATAAAGCTATCACGGCCTGGCTATTGTACCAAAGTATCTAACCCACAGAAGGTACAGAATGAGATGGGGATTTAGAATGGTAAGAGGAGGTTCCTTGTGCAGTTAAAAGAACACAAGGAAAGCGTTGGTGGAATAGTACATCCCCCCATAGCAACACGGGATACTGTTTCTACCCTGGGATGCCATTCCTGTGCAGGAGATGCGGAGGCTACGGGCACACTCAGGCGACCTGCAGAGCCGAACCTAGGCCCCTATGCAGGAATTGTGGAGAATGGGGCCACCTCACCACTAGCTGTGACAAGTTCAAGCTATGCAACGGATGTGGAAAGCCTGACCATGTATATAAGGACTGTGCTAGTAACCCCCAGCGGTCCTGGGCAGAGATGGCTGCTGGACGGCCTGGGAAATTAAATCCAGGTCCAAGTAAGCCTTCCTCTACAGCTGACCCGAAGGAGACTGTAATGGTAACGCTGCCACTGGATGATCCTGCTGTGCTGGTTGCAGTAGCATCAGTAATCTCAATTGATCAGATGAAGGAAAAGGCTGTTTACGGTCCAATGGATTCCTCCCCAGTGGTGGGTCCTGCGGATCCCAATGTGTTTTTAAATCCCTGTGCAGGTCCTTCTACCAGCCATAACAGTCGCATTTCTGTGGGAGACCCTGAGAGCAGTCCTGATGACAGAGGTAGAAAGTCCAGCAGTGAGATCTTGCCATCAAGTCTGGAACAAGCATTAACTACAGCTGTTGTAGCGGAGACCGTCCAATCCCTACTATCCATTAACTCTGCGCATACGATTGCTCTGACGGAAGCGGATGTGGCATATCCAGCTGGTCCTATGCTTAAGAGGGGGAGGTCTGACAGTGAATGCTGTTTGGCACCCTTTCTTGGGGCTGATGTGGAGGTCCTGGGAGGAGGAATCCAAAGTAGAGCTTTCCGGGAGCCCTGGAGATGACACAGTTGAATCATCAAAGCAGAAGTCAGAGCAAGGAGACCTTCCGGAATCATCTGTATGGCTCGGAACATACAGAGCTGTGCAGGTGTTGCTGGGATGAGACTTTCTCTGTCTGAAGGTGAGAGGGACGTTGATAAAATGCACTAATGCTCTCACTGAATCTCACTGTTGCCTCACTTAATGTGAGGAGTATGAGGAGCTCTGCCAGAAGGGCTGTTTTGTTTGCATATTTACTGACTTTAAATGCTGATGAGACTTTTAACACTGATGAGAGACTCCTCCTCCGTACCCGAGATAGGGCAGAACTCAAAAGGTTAAAAGGCCCCTCCCCTCCTAGCACCCTCAGTGTTTTTTCCTGCCCTACATCAGGTAGGGAGGACTCGTCTCCCGTTTGTTTTTTGTTTTTTGTTTTTTTACGGCTCTAGGTTGAGCCGGTTCTCCCTAGGGCTAACCCCCCCTGCAGGATGCCTGCACCGTAGCCGGATGGCTGGTGCCGCGCTGCCCCGCGCATACTTACCTTGGCTGAGAGGTTGTCCGTCCGGCTTCCTTTCCTCAGCTCCTGCGGCTTCCACTGCTGATCCACCGGTGCCTTCTGTAGTCTTAGACGCCGCAGTCCGGCGTCTCGGCATTTTTCAAGATGGCGTCTCTGCTTCTTCCGGCTAGGATTTCTAGGCATGTCCGGTATGCGTTCCTAGCCTCGTTTTCATGTTAATTCAAAATTTTGGCGCCTAATTTGCTGCTGTTGCAGCTTGTAGCCTGGTATGGAGCTATTTAAGCGGAGTGGTGAGTTGAGTATTGATTGTTATATATGATTATGTCTGCCCCAGATAATTCTGAGCCTCCCTCTGTTGAGGAGAGACCTAAAAAGGCTTTAGCTAAAACCAAGCATGCACAGTGTTCTGGTTGTCACAAGCCGCTGCAGGATTCCAAGAAAAAGCTCTGTTCCGCCTGTCTAAAGTCTGTTGCGGATTCGGAAGCCTCTGGTGGGAGAGAGTTTTTTACCCTGGCTTAAGGAAGAGATGCAGTCCACCTTTTCTGCCTTTCGTCAGTCAGTTCCTGCTCCTTCCCATCTTCCAGCATTACGGGAACCATCTCTCCTGGGTTACCAGCAGTTCTCTGACTCCGAGTTCGATTACCCTGAGCCGGAGGAGTATTCTTCAGAGGAAGGGGAAATCCGTGAGGAAAGTTCCTTTTTGTTCCCGGTGGAAGAAATTGATACTCTCGTTTCTGCTGTTAAGTCTGCCATGAATTTAGAGGATACAGCGACACCTAAGAGGGATCACTTCTTTTCCGGCTTCTCCAAGCAGTCACCTTCTTTTCCTGTGCACCCTGCTTTATCCGACATCATTAAGCAGGAATGGAACCATCCAGAGAGCAGAGTTAACCTGTCCAGGTGGGTGAAACGCCTTTTTCCGTTTGAGGAGGACTTTGCCAAATTCTGTGCAACCCCGCTGGTTGACACCGCAGTGATGAAAGTTTCCAGAAAGACTGCCCTGCCACTGGAGGATGGCTCTCATTTCTCAGATTTAAAGGAAAAGAAGGCTGAAGCAGCCGTTAAGCTTCCACTGCTGCTTTTAAACCTGGCATAGCATCGGCCTCAGTGTCTCGAGCTGTAAAAATCTGGCTGTCGCAGATCGAGGAAGAGGTTGCAGCAAAAACGCCTAGAGAGACTATCCTCAAGAATATTGCTGCTCTCAAGTTGGCGGTGGATTTTCTCTGCAATGCCTCTATTGAAAATGTCAGGATGTCAGCCAGTGCTTCTGCACTTTCTGTGGCGGCCAGACGGGCCTTATGGCTTAAAGCCTGGGGGCTAACAATGCCTCAAAGAATAGACTACTTAATATCCCTTTTAAAGGAGGGTCTCTGTTTGGCGAGGAGCTGGAGTCCTTGCCTGAGAAAATGACTGGTGATAAACATTGGATGCCACAACGCAGAACTGCTTCCAGAAGGCGGCAGTCCTTTCGTCCATACTTTCCAGGCCCTTCCAGGGGCTATAGTTCCGGTTTCTCTCGCCCTACAAGAGAACATGCATTCGGGGGCAGATTTCAACGTGAAAGGGGTAGACATGACAGATTCGCCTTCCCCAAAGAGGCCCAGGACCCCAATGGCTTTGCGTGACTCGGCATGCATTCCCGTGGGAGGAAGACTTTGGCATTTCATAGACTATTGGTTCTTCATCACCCAAGATTCCTGGGTGAGATCCATCATATCCCAGGGTTATCGACTATAATTCGAGAGCAAGCCTGCAGACCAGTTTTTGATTTCCCACCTTCCTCAGAACCTGGAACAGTGGGGATTCCTGTTGTCTGCGGTCCAACAGTTTGTAGATACAGAAGTCCTTATTCCCGTGCCCCTGCAGGAACAGGGTCAAGGGATTTATTCTTGTGTCTTTTTGATTCCAAAAGCACCAAGGGGATTTAGTTTCATTATAGACTTACGTTTCCTGAACCGTCATCTTCGTTTCCTAAGGTTCAAGATGGAGACTGTACGATCAGCTCTGGACTCTCTAAACCTGCGAGACTTCATGGTCTCCATAGACCTAAAGGATGCGTATCTTCATGTCCCTATGCACCCCTCCCATCAACGGTTTGTTTCCCCCCGTTTACTCTAATATCCAAGGTTCTGCAGAAGATCAAGTCCGACCGGGCGTCTGTTATACTGGTAGCCCCAGACTGGCCCAAACGTGTCTGGTACGCGGGCTTAGTCTCATTCAGCCACGCACCGCCTCTACGGCTCCCGGCCTGGAAAGACCTGCTTCAACAGCAGATAGTGGAGCGCATATACATGGGGGAACAAAAATAAATACCAATAGTGTAATATGTAAATCAAAATAGTGATTAAATGAGGTGTAAGATCCACTCACAAGTGGGCTGGATGCATGAAGCTCATCAAAACGGACTCTGGATACACTTAGATGTAAAATAAAATCTTGGGATCTGTAAAACCAAGGAGAACCACAATGGTGCAGTATCTTAAAGCCGCAATGGAATAAATCACCAAGGTCAGTTCCTTCATCCAAATCCTGCGGTATTCCAGCTGACGGCTTTGAGGTTTGAACAGAGAATTCTGAGGTATCGAGGCTTCTCTGAGAAGGTTACGGAAACTCTTCTTCGCAGTCGTAAGAAGGTCACATCCCTCCGATACAGTGTGGAAGAAGTTTTGTAGCTGGTGTGGATCCAGAAAAAATCTTCCTTCAGACAGTTCACCAGCTGCCATTCTGGAATTTTTACAAATGGGGTTTGACCATGGACTTCAGCCTTCTACCATCAAGGTCCAGATTGCTGCCATCAGTGCTTTACTTGGCTTCGATTTGATTTCTGTTCCAGTCATCAGGCGTTTTTCCAAGGCCATGGTGCGTAATGGTCCTCGCCCTGTCTCCAAGATGGTGCCCTGGGACCTGAACCTGGTCCTTCGCAGGCTCATGTTACCAACTTTTGAGCCTCTTCAATCCGTTTCCCTGCACCTGTTGTCTCTGAAGACGGCCTTCCTGGTGGCCATTACCTCTGCGAGGCATAAAGTGAACTCCAGGCCCTTTTCTATGAAGGAACCATTCCTGCGGGTCATCCTCGCTTTGCCCCCAGAATTCTCACCCAAAGTCCAGACGGCTTTTCACAGGGACCAAGAAATTGTGTAAGCCCTGCATATTTTGGACTTAAAAAGATGTCTTTCAATTTATCTGGAACGTACGCAGCCTCTGCGCCAATCTTCTAGTTTGTTTATAGCCTCTTCTGGTCCCAGTAGAGGTCTTAGCATTTCTAAGCGTACAATGGCAAAATGGATTGTGTCAACTATCAGCTTGGCTTACACCGCAGTTGGCAGGGTTCCCCCTCCCGGGATTCGTGCCCACTCTACCCGTGCAGTTTCCACTTCATGGGCTGAACGATGTCTCGTCTCGCCTGAACACATCTGCAAGACAGCTACGTGGGGAACTCTGAGTACTTTTGTACGACATTATAGACTCGATCAGATGGCGCAGGTGTCACGGCTAGAGGACCAGCAGTGCAGGAACCTGGTATCATCCACCGGTACGGGAGCAGGGCAGTATACTGGTTGCAACAGGCAAAAGAGTAGTCGTTACACGGAGCCGAGGTCAGGAGTAGGCGAGGACAGGATAATCAAAAACAAGCCGGGTCAAACACAGGAGATAGACAGGAACGTCAAAAACAAGCCAGGGTCAGAAGCCAAAATCACGAAGTAAGGTATTTCATAAGCACAGCCAACATGCACAAGGCACTATCACAGGCAATGAGCTAGTGCAACAGCCAGGTTTAAATAGACATACTAATTGCATTTCCCGCCCAGCATGAAACGGAGGCTTGGAACGCACAAGGGTAGTGCCTATAAGAGACCACACGGTGGCGCGCAAGTACACAGGGCCAGAGTCCATGCAGTCTGTGTTCAGGAAACCTGCCAGCGGCTACAGGCGTCGAGGGGTTTCAGAAGAACGGCGGTTCGGGCAGACGGAAGGTAAGTACCCCGCAGTTACAGCAGGAGGATGCGCTGTTCGGTCGTACGGTTCTTGGGGCTGTTCTTTCCCCGAGGGTTTTGTTTCCCACCCTTCTTCTTTGTTATATCTCTCATCAGTGTCACCTGGGATGGCAGGGAAACATTAAGTTCTACTTATCGAGAGCTTCTTTTCCCTGCCAATCCCTGGTGACACGTTTGGTTCCCTCCCTTCCTTTCAATAAATATTTTTGCAGCAGTTCTGTTTTCCTGTGTGGTCTTTGACATTCACTGAGGGTGCTAGGAGGGGAGGGGCCTTTTAACCTTTTGAGTCCTGCCCTATCTCAGGTATGGAGGAGGAGTCTCTCATTAGTGTCACCAGGGATTGGCAGGGAAAAGAATCTCTCGGTAAGTAGAACTTAATGTTTTAGAGCTTATCTCCTTCTTTGCCACAGGTTCTTCCCCTCTAATAGTTGGCAGTGATTTTAATTGTATACTACCGGGTGAAAATAGAAGTGGAGGGGGTGAGAACCAGAGGGTAGATAAAACTTCTCGCCAGCTTAGAAATTTTATCACCGATTTCAACTTGAAAGATGTGTGGAGGCATTTAAAAACATCTGACCCTGGATATACACGGTCTGATGGCCAGATCAGCACCCCACTAGGAATGGTCTGTGGAAACTCAATGTATTATTACTAGAGGACGAACAAATCCGTAATAATTTTAAGGTCTCATATGGGTGATGGAGGCGCCAGAAAGACCCAAGTCAGATTTTTTTGGATTGGTGGGAAACCATCAAGTCCAAGATTAAGAACTTTTTCATTGTTGCTGGCAAGAGGAGGAAAAAAGAGAGCAAACAAGTTTTTAAAGATCTTAATGTGCGTTTGCAAACTCACTTTAAGTTGAAAGAGGCTGATGTAAGCAATACTGACGAACTGATTTTTAATTTAAAGGAGATTAAAAAGGTGTTAGATTTTAAAGGAAGGGGAGACGTGCTCTTGCTTCTTTTTTAAACAAACATCTAAAGAGAGACATAATTTTAGAAATGGAAGGCCAGTCCTGCACTGTGATTGGTTGTTCCCTGTTCTAGCTCTCTCCTGATTGGTGCCAGTTAAAGTGTTTAAGCTGAGGGGCGTGGCCTGGCTGCTGAGGGAGATGGCTGTGCAGTAAGAGAGCTCTGTCTCTTCAGCCTGAAAAAGCGACCCACACTGCAGCTAATTTAGCTAACTTTACCTCCTCTGCTGCTGTGGACCTAGCTGTCACCCTGCAACTATGCCTGTTCGTAAAAAAAGACATGCCAGACAGGAAACAATGGCAAAATTCTGCTTTTCCAGGTCTCCTCAGGCATTCCAAGATGGCACTGACTGCTCACAGGATGCGGCCTCCTCGTCCTCACAGCCTACTGTTATCTCACAGCCTGCTGTTATCTCAGCTCAGAGGTCTCCTGCTCCTCCACGTCGCCCTGCCTCTGATTCAGCCCTTCACTGCCTCTCCTCAAAGGAAATGTCCAGGTCAGTGTCTCCACGGGCCCCCTCTGTCTCCTCATTCACAGAAGAAGCTGCATTTAACCCCTACAGCCCTGCAGCTCTCCCTGGCTGTGAGCTGCTCTGCCCGGCCAGCACTCCATCACTCCATCACAGAGCCCTGCAAAGCAGCGTCCCAGGCTCTCTAATGCTGTTAATGATCCTGACATACAAAGTAGGGAAATACAAGATGCCCTCACTGTATCTGTTCATGATGCCTTAGACAACATGGCTGTTTCTAATCAGTCCCTCACGGACACAACAATGAAAACCATGTTGCAGGCCCTTCGTAAAACTTTCCTACTAGATATCCACACAATGGTCTCTCCTCTTAAAACTGCTATGGATGGTCTGGGTGACAGAGTGGACCATGTTGAAAACAAATTTGAGGAATTTTCTACCTCTCATAACACACTTATAAATTCACATACTGAGTTAAAGGACGACGTGGCGACATTAAAAGCGAAAATTGCTGATTTGGAAGATAGGAGCCGCCGTAATAATATCAAGTTACGTGGCGTTCCTGAAACCGTAACACCAGCTGAAATTCCTGCATATGTGCGGTCCTTAATTGAAGCAGTACTACCTAACTGCTCTCCTCAAAAACTGGAAGTGGATCGCGCTCACAGAATACCCCGTCCGAAACATATGGACGACTCAATTCCAAGAGATACTCTAGCACGCATACACTTCTTTACAGTTAAAGAGAGACTGATGGAACATTCTCGTAGAAATGGCGGCCTTCCTGCTCCATATCACAAAATCTCTTTATATGCAGATTTATCTGCAACTACCCTTCAAGCACGTAGAGCTTTGCAACCTATAACCCAAGCTCTTCGCTCAGCTAAAATTGTCTATAGATGGGGATTCCCTGTCCGTCTGCTTATTTGTCGTAGAGACACTCTGCACGTTGTCCGCTCACCAGAGGAGGGAAACGCTTTACTCAAGTCATGGAACTTAGCACCATTTCCTCAAGCAAGATCGTCGACAACCCGATCTCAAGTTCGCATGACACAAGAATGGTCCACTGCAGGATCAAGAAAAGCGGTATGATTTGCACCTATTTTTGTCCAGGCCTTACTGGTTGGTCATACCTACTTGGCTTCAGTGCGGACTATAACCCCTCACTACACAATTGGTTCATGTTTTAAGAGCCATATGTTTTTTGCTACTAACTGTTTTTATTTCATTTTGTTCTTAAATGCCATGTTTGTGTATATATGCTAACACCATTTCTTGCTCATTCCACTCAAAGTGCCTTACCATTATCTATAGAAGGTGTGCGTGCTCGCTGGGAAACACACACTTTCGCCTTTACCCTACTCTTACAAATATATATATTTTTTTAACATCACCATTTTCTATGGAAAATGGTCATACGGATAGCTAGTATAAATGTAAACTGTTTGAACACACCTGATAAGAGATCACATTTTTGGAGAGAGGCTCAATCCTTGAGATGTGACGTGATATGTGCACAGGAGACACACCTCCTTTTGGGCGATGCGGGTCGTATGAAACACCTTGCCTATCATCATATATATCATTCACACTACAGTTCAAAAACTAGAGGTGTACTAATAGCCATTAGAAATACAGTATCCTTTGTATGCAAAGAGGTTATTGCAGATCCTAATGGGAGGTATATCATATTATACTGCACCATTAATAATATTTCTATGACATTGATCTCTCTTTATGCCCCTAATGTTGGACAATCACAGTTTCTTAAAAAGCTACTTAAAGTTGCTAGCAAGGTACAATGGGGCTCATATATTTTATGTGGCGATTTTAATACCGTAATGGACAATAATCTGGATTCTACCTCACTCTCTAGAACCCAACCCACTTTCTTATCATCATGGATGTGGGAAAGAGACCTTTATGACACCTCTAGGATCAATCACGGTACAGAGAGGGGTTATACTCATTTATCAGCAGCTCATAACACCTATTCACGTTTAGATATGTTCCTGGTGGATAGAATATTTTTATGATCCATATTAGCTTCAACTATCGAAACTATAACATGGTCCGACCATGCGGCAATCACACTCACGCTTGACGATGAGATATCCTCGCATGGAGTTCATCAATGGCGCATTAGCCCTTTCTTACTGTCTCACCAGGAATGTTCAATGCGTTTACATACTGATATTGAGGATTTTTTCAAAATTAATGCACCCTCTGTAGAAAGCCCCATATCTGTATGGAATTGTCATAAAACGGTGATTCGAGGTTTATGTATTAAATATGGCTCCATACTCAAAAAACAAAGAGAAAAACAATTAACGGATCTCCTGACTAAATTGCGAACTACAGAACAAGCTAATATAACCTCACCATCTGGTGTACTAGCCTCACAACTAACCTCTATTGGACGCGATCTCCGTTGCCACATGCTGACAACATATGAAAAAGCCCACCGAAAGACACAAGCCCACTATTATGCCCAAAACAATAAAACGGGTAAACTATTAGCACATCGCGTAAAAAAGCGACAATTAAATTCCTGCATACCTTTTCTCATTCACCCAACCTCTAACAATAAGCTCTTCTCCCCATTTGACATCTCTAATGGTTATAAGACCTATTATTCTCATTTATATAACTTAAAGAGACTCGATTACATCCTCCCCAGATCACATAAAAGCTATTCAGACATATCTGGACCGCTTACATCTACCACGATTGAATTATTTCCAATTAAATAAATTAAATGAGGAGATCACCACAGAAGAAATTCAAAAAAACATACGTTCTCTTCCATCCGGCAAGGCCCCTGGCCCTGACGGTTTTACTAGCATATATTATAAAACCTATAACACTAGTCTGTCCCCCTATTTGCGAAACTTCTGTCGGGGGGCCATGTCCAGTGGTTCATTGCCCAAAGAAAACTTACAAGCCCTGATCACCACCCTCCCAAAACCAGGCAAATCTACTGACCACCCTCAAAATTTTAGACCGATCTCTCTACTGAATCAGGACCTAAAAATATATGCAAAAATCCTAGCTAATAGAATTGCCTTAATTCTCCCACATCTGGTGAACCAAGATCAGTCGGGTTTTGTCTCGGGCCGTCAGACCTCTGACAACACCAGAAGACTATTAAATATCTTCCATTATATTGAGGTGGACAGCACCCCTGCTTTGATCCTCGCCTTAGATGCCGAGAAGGCTTTTGATAGGTTGCGCTGGTCGTATGCTTTCTCGGTATTAGAACATATGGGTTTTACTGGTAGTATATTGCTGGCAGTGTCATCTTTATATTCCAACCCCTCAGCGAAAGTTTTATCTAATGGTGCCTTATCTGAGGAATTCAATATTACAAATGGGTCACGGCGGGGGTGCCCTCTTTCCCCTTTAATTTATATCTTATCCATGGAGCCACTGGCTCAGGCCCTTCAACTAGATGACAGAATTTCTGGTTTGAGTATTAATGGTAGAGATCATCTCATCTCTCTATATGCGGATGATGTCATCCTTTCCCTCACCCTGCCAGAAACATCTTTACCCGCAGTTATGGAAAACATCAACACATACGGTCACCTGTCATATTATCATTTAAATAACTCTAAAACACAAGCTCTTCCTCTGAACCTTCCCCCTCAGCAATTAACATCCTTGAAGTCCCAATACCAGTTTGACTGGCAGGTAGCTAGTCTAAAATACTTGGGAGTAGAATTGTCATACCCCTTCTCTTCCCTATTCACTAACAACTACATCCCCCTCCTGGCAACTATTGAGTCAGACTCTGCGGAATATGCTAAACATGAAGTCTCGTGGTTGGGAAGAATAGCTACTTTAAAAATGTTCATATTACCAAAAATTCTTTATTTATTTAGGACATTGCCCATACACCTCTCTGAATCCTTCTTCATTAAAATAAATAGAATCCTGTCACGTTTTGTATGGGCTGGGAAGAGACCAAGATTATCGGTTACCATTATCATTAAATCAAAACTCGCCGGAGGGATTGGGATGCCTTATATTAAAGGTTATTACATATCTACTTTGATAACTCTCCTAAAACAGTGGTGGTGCGATACTTCTAATTCACATTGGGTCCATATTGAAAATTCCTCGGTATATCCCTACAAAATTAGTGATCTCTTTCTACTTCCAGCCTGGAACCTTCACAGGCCTCCTCTCACAAACCCATTAGTAAAAACCTCATATAATGTTTGGCTGTAATATCATACTGCCCTATCTTCCTCTACGGTGCCCAACCTTAGGGAACTACCGTTGTCAATAATTCAAGCCTCCAGTCCAGGGCTTGAATTAACTAACTGGTCTTTATGGGGTATATCTCATGTCAAGCATATATATGATGCTAATGGATTAATGACATTTGAAACCATTCGATGCACATACAATTTATCCAATAAGGATTTTTACAAATATCTACGTATTAAACATTTTTTACAATCTTTGACCCCCTCCTCTTTGCATGTAGATAACTTCACTCTCAAATACCTCTCATCTGATATGAAGGGATTAAAACCTATATATACTCTTTACACTAAATCTGATAAATGTAATAAAACTTATCCCATAAAACAATGGGAAAATGATATAGGAATAAATGTAGCCCTTCAAGATTGGCAGTTAGCTTTTAAATGTTCACATAAAGCTCTTCAATGCTCCTCACATGCAGAATCTGTTTTTAAGACAGTATCTCGTTGGTACTATACTCCAGATAGGATAGCTAAAGCTTTCCCTAACTCTTCAAATAAATGTTGGAGAAGGTGTGGCCAGAAGGGAACCTTATACCATATCTTATGGAATTGCCATCTTATACAATCATATTGGGTAGAATGTAAAAGCCTTCTTTCTACGATATTAAACTGCCCTATAAATTGGTCGCCTCAATTGATTTTACTTTTTCTAGGGTTTAATGTTTCCCCACAATATCGGGAATTATTCTGTATCATTTGCATTATTGCAAAAAACACTCTTGTAAGCAAATGGAAAACTGTGGAGATTCCCTCTATTGATATAGTCATTTCCAAACTAAATACTACATATTCCTACAAGAAAATTCTAGCTAGAGGTTCAGGCAACACAAAAAAATTCTCTATCAGATGGTATTCTTCATCCTAATGTATAGATATTTGAGGTTCTTTAATATATTTAAGGATTACAGACCAACTCTATACAATTTAACAAATGCTATCTGTAACTACAGTCATCCTCACTGATATGGCATGACAACTATCAAAACTATTCACTATAAAATTCTTGAGCAGATATACACTTATGATTTATTTTTTTTAAATTCACTCAGGCATACTGTTCTGTTTCTTGTTTATGTTTTTTATTATCTTACAACGTTACAATGTAATGTAATATTGTAATACATGCTTATCAAGATGGTTTGAATTTTCACTGTAATGACAGCTGGGACTGTCTTGGTTTGATCATAACTGACAACTGTGACTGTCTCCCATGTATTACTATTGGTGTTATTTGTATTTCTTATTTCTTTGAAAATTAATAAAAAACTATTGAAAGTAAAGTGTTTAAGCTAATGTATTTATGTATTGTTCTTTCCAAGATGGTCTCAGGTATAAAGTTGGTGTTTGGTGTACAATAAAGGAGATTCTTACATGTTCAAGCCTAAGACCGTGTCTGTGATTTGGGGACAAGGGACACTTCATCGTGGAGTGTAACTACTTGGTTACTGGATATCTAGAGTATACCGAGGGGACCCTATGAGATCGCTGGAACTATTGACGGTTGAGACCATCCGTCTCTACAGGGTCCGTCACACGGGCATTTTAAAAACATGTCACAAGCGTTTTACCAAAGCCTTTTTAATGAGAAAGTCATAGATCGTTCCTTTTTAACTGATACTCTGGGGGCCATAACTAATGTTTTAAAATCGGATGATCAAGCGCGTTTAAGCAGAAAGCTGTCGGTAACTGAATTGCATGATGCAATCAAAAGCTTTTCTGCTGGTAAGTCCCCAGGAGCAGATGGAATCCCTATTGAATTTTATACATGTTTTTGGGAACTTTTACTAATAGAACAAAAGCTGTCATAGATAAGGTTATTCACCCAGATCAGATCTTTGGTATCCCAAGATGTGCTATCTGGGAACACCTAAATGTAATATGTGATCTAATCTGGTATCAGAAAGACAGTAAACAAAAACTGGCCATTTTATCTCTTGATTTGAAAAAAAACTTTTGATCCTGTATCCCATGAATATCTCTTTATGGTTTTAAAGAAAATGGCATTCCCAAATGATTTTATTCAGCATATTAACATTTTATATAAGTTACATAGTTACATAGTTACATAGGCTGAAAAAAGACATGCGTCCATCAAGCTCAGCCTTTCCTATATCTGATAATTTGTTGCTGTTGATCCAAAAGAAGGCAAAAAACCCCGGCTTCGCTCTTTCCC
>VKOC01034660.1:0-10708 GCA_009364415.1 Spea multiplicata | reverse complement strand
TTTCGCTCTTTCCAATTTTGCACTAACCAGGGAAAAAAATTCCTTCTTGACCCCAAAATGGCCGTCAGATTTCTCCTTGGATCAATAAGCTGTTCCCCCATTTAAATTAAAGATTATATCCCGAATATTATGTTTTTCCAGGTATCCATCCAGTTGCGGTTTAAACGTCTGTACCGACTCCGATAAAACTACCCCTGCAGGCAGAGAATTCCACATCCTTACTGCCCTTACTGTAAAAAACCCTTTCCTCTGCCGTAAATCTCCTTTCTTCCAGTCTAAACGCGTGGCGCATGTCCTATGCATAGTCCTGTTTATGAAGTTTATGAACAGATTTCCACACAATGGTTTGTATCGCCCCCTCCCTGAATATATTTATATAATGTATATCAGCCCCGTATATATTTATATAATGTATATCGGCCTGATATATTATATAATGTAAAATCGGCCCCGCGTAATATTTATATAGTATATGGCCCTGAATTATATTATATAATGTCATATCGGCCTGAATAATTTTATATAATGTATATCGGTCCCTGAATATATTTAATATAATGTATATCGGCCCTGAATATATTTATAAATGTTATTATCGGCCCTGAATATATTTAAATAAATAGTATATCGGCCTGATATATTTAATCATAATGATATCGGCCGCGAAATATATTTATATAATGTTCATTTGGCCCCCGAATATATTTTTATGTATACAGCCTGAAAAATAATATTATATAGTAATATCGGCCCTGAATATATTATATAATGTATATCGGCCCGCGCGTATATTATAATAATGTATATCGGCCCCCCGTATATTTATATAATGTATATCGGCCCTGCGTATATTTATATAATGTATATCGGCCCTGAATATATTTATATAACGTATATCGGCCCGATATATATTTATATAATGATCACCTGCCGAATATCGCGTCCCTCTGAGGTTTGCGCACAAAGCAAGCTCCATAAACACAAGGTTGGATGGGAAGAATGTGACCGGCCGCACGGACCCCCGACCTCATGGAACACCTTTGGGATGAACAGGACTGGAGATTGAGAGCCGGGCGCCTCGCGGGACGTTACGTGGTCATGTGATGTTACGTGGTCATGTGATGTTACGTGGTCATGTGACGTGTAGATCCAAGCACAATGGGTTCACCAAAGCATTGAGCTAAAAGTTCCATTAAATGTCTGTTCTCTGATAACAGAAAGCTTTACAAACTCAGCAGACTTCTTCTCCTCATTGATCTGAAGACCCCAATGCTTATATTTTTTCTTTTTGAGTAATTTCGGGTGATTTCGGGATTGTTGCGCAGGTTTTTACTCATTTGCAGCCTCCATCAGAGGAGAATAGTCAGCAATTTGCTTGTCGATTGGAAGCGTTTCTCTCATTTTATTTTCGGAACGTAACAGAAACCTAAATTTTCCTCATTTCTTAAAGTTCTCGCCTGCCGGGCTGTAACCCTCATTCTGGAAACGAGGTGCTTTGGATAAATGACATCATCGCAAGACAATCCGGAAAGTTTTCAAACTGAAAGAAGAGATAGAAGTCCCAATATCTTCAAACGTTTTGTATCAAGTCACTGAAGAGTTGAGTGCTCACTCAACGTTTAACTCAAATGACCAGTATATGGGTCACTCCATCCTAAATGTTGCGACGTGCAGGCGAGGGCATACGAGTTGAATTAAACCATGCGCGTCTTTGTCTATAACACGTCGGAAATACATGAAAAAATAGAGAACCTAAAAAAAACCAGAGGTCTCCTGGGAGAGGGGAATCTCAGCCTCCTCCACTATCCAGAGGGATCTGAGTTATTAAACCAGAATCATAATGCTTATTATCGGCAGAGGTCACTGACCCCATTCATAAAGTGATATTTATTATTACGCCCCCCGCTGATCACATTAATGCGGAAAACAGAAAAACATACAAAATGAAATAATAATGTAAAATGCTGTTGCTCTTTTATAACAGAAGTGTTCGCGAGTGAATGACAACGCCGGCAGATCGGCCCTCATTCGGCCCCATGTAGTCTGCCTGTTTTTACTGCTGTAAAGACTCAAACCTTAATCAGGTCTCGTCTTAGATTCAGGAGCCGTATGTCTATCCCATGCATGTTTAATACCCCTCGCTGTATTACCCTCTACCACCTCTGCTGGGAGGCTGTTCCACTTATGTACTACCTTCCTGACTCCAGTATGATTTTTTCCAGGCATTTACACTGTACAAGAAATTATATTCACCTCAACCTCTTCACCTCTTTCATCCTGAGAGCCATTTCCGTGTTTATTAAAGACTCGGTGCTCCGGTGGATGTATAACATTGCGCTCTATGACAACCACTGGGACGGTCTCATCTCTTATCAGGTAACACATTTTTGACCTTATATATAAAAATATAAAAATATACGCTGTTATCTATTGTTTTAAAGTTAAGGCGTGATATGGCAAGGGCTCGGGGTGCAGGGAGGTAGCAGCCCATCTTCTGCTTTACAGGGGTAGATCTTCCTACTGGGGGGTCGGTCTTCACGGTGCGCTGCTGCTCCATGGGTTGTTCAGGGAGCGTAGAGATCCCTCTTTTAAGTGGATCACTTGCACCACCTCTGTACCTCTCCTTCCCCGCGCCGCACGTCCAAGCTTTGGGGGAAAGGGTGGCTTTGGGAGCCTCTTTGGGGCAAATATCTGCAGGAAAACCAATAGAATATAGTAAGAGGCCTGGCCCCCCCTCCCACCGGCCCCTAAGAAGCCATCTCACGGCAATCATTGTGGACACATGGGGGCTTCAGTAGAGGTCTGGGTTGCAGCAGCACCGATCCCCATAGATTTTATGACTCCCTGATGAGAGGATCCCCAAACCGGTCAATGATCCCCACCGGCAGCAAAAGCTACACAGGGCAGCCGGACAGTGCCCAATAATCAGGACAGTTGGGAGGTTTGCAGCTGAACATTACACAAAGCTGGAGCCTCTCTAGACCCCCCGGCACAGGACGCACTCCCTGCTCTCTCGCGTGATGTAAGCCGCATGTCGTCTCTGGACGGCCCAACCTGAAAGCTCTGATCCTCTCTCGCAGGAGTCCCTCAGCTGCCGGCTGGTCTTCGTCTTGATGCAGTATTGCGTGGCTGCCAATTACTACTGGCTGCTGGTGGAAGGCATCTACCTCCACACCCTGCTCGTGGTGTCTGTTTTCTCTGAACAGAGGCTCTTCCGCTTTTACCTGTGCATTGGATGGGGTGAGTTACAGCTACGTTGCTATCGCACCTCAATGTGGAGGCGACGGATTTCCCTGCTCGCATCTTAATGTGCAGCTTGAATTAGTCTGTATTATAACCGCTGACATCTGGCTTCATACATGGGATTGAAGTATGGCTCCCGAATCTAAGACGAGACCAACAACTGAGTAAGGTTTGGAAAAATCTCCATTAACATTTCAGTTCCCCAACCTTCATGGGCTCCATCAGTGGGGTGCAGTTGGTATCACTGTAGGCACGAGAGAGCAGGGAAGTCCACGTCTGGACTCACCTTTAGACCTGAGATGAACCCCAACAGATTCCCCAAAGGGGGCGATTCCATAGACAGCCCACTCGGGAGCCTCGAGTTTCTGCTCTCTTGGGGCCCCAGGAGTCTCCCCTCACCGTATTGATGCCGTTCTGGCCCAAGGGCAGCCTAGAACAGAATTGTGAGGCAGATTTTTGAATATCATCTCACTCTTGGGGGGATCTCTTGGGGCTCAACCCAAATGTACGGTGATTCCAGACGTGGACCTCCTTGCTCTCTTGTGCTTAGAGAGATAAGAACCGGATCCCGCTTACAATGGCCACAGAGGTCAACATGTATGTCCTGAACTTTGCCCCGTGTTACGGTCCCGGGCTGCCCTTGGGGCAGGATATCATTAATATGTTGATGACACACGAGAGATGCTTCCAAGCGGTGGACCAGCCATGTTTATGGGTACCCAATGGGAGCAGCCGTCCTAACTTCCTGTTCTCAGGATCTGCAGGATTATTCCTCCCCATTATGTTATTTCTCCCCTGTTGTTGAGTTGCTGATTGTTGCTGATTGGGGGGGGGGTTCAATAATGCTAGGAGGAGAAAAGTTATCAAACAGAGGCCAGAATCTAACACTAGAGGACAGGGCTGAGTGGACAGAGGATAGAGCTGAGAAGGAAGTTTTACTTTACTGAGAGGGTGGTAGATAAGTGGAGCAGCTGCCCAGCAGAAGTGGTAGAGGGTAATACAGTGAGGGTGTTAAACATGCATGGGATAGACATACGGCTCCTGAATCTAAGACGAGACCAACGACTGATTAAGGTTTGAGTCGTTACAGCAGGAGAAACGGGCGGCTAGACGGGGGCCGGATGGGGCCGATCTGCCAGCGGGTTCTAGGTTTCTATGTTTAGGTATCAAACAATTAACTTGTTATGTAATGACAATCATTTTATTATTTATCAATTTGTTCAGCTGTTAACACAGAATTTGACCCGAATTTAAAGAAAAAATGTATTAAAAAGTAGACTCCGTCCGCCGAGGGCCGGGACCCTTTAATGAATGTATAGAGTCTTGCAGCCAACTCTCCGGCTGAATTTATTTTGCGATATATTGTAAAAGATTTGGTGTTTTTTGCAGATTGTTGCTAAAATCGCAATTTTAGGAGTCAGAGGGAATCTAAGTGCTTTTTAAGAAAGTAGCGATTATCGTCATTATTCTGCACGTTACGCTTTTATGCTTCATAACTCAGCTGTTATGGTTTGTTTTTCGCACAAATTAAACAGCGGTTGGTTGTTGATTCATAGAAACTCTCAGCTTCTGCTCCACATTACAGAGAAACATAAATCTTTCATAAATATGACCGGGATCACCGACCCCGGGGGGTTACAGGGGGGCCATAACCTCTATAAATATCAATTACCCTTCAGTGACAGCGGGGCTCGCGGCAGAAACCTGCCTGTAAGAGGCATCAGAGGGTATGGGATGTTCATTAAAATGTGGGACGGGGGGGGTGCAGAGAAAAACCAAAAACTGCCGGCAGATCGGCCCCCAAGCCCGTTTCTCCTGCAGTAAAGACTCGAACCTTAATCAGTCGTTGGTCGTCGTCTTAGATTCAGGAGCCGTATGTCTGTCCCGCGCATGTTTAATACCCTCATTGTATTACCCTCTACCACCTCTGCTGGGAGGCTGCTCCACTTATCTACCACCCTCTCAGTAAAGTAAAACTCGCTTCCAGATTCTGGCCTCTTTTCTCCTCCTTTGAAATAAACTTCCCTCCGTCCTTTATCCCTTTATGTATTTAAATGTCTCTCTCCCACTCGCCCCTCTCTTCTCTCCCTCATCTCTCACTCCCTCTCTCTCTCTCACTCACTCCCTCCCTCTCTCTCACTCACTCCCTCCCTCTCTCTCACTCACTCCCTCCCTCTCTTCTCTCACTCCCTCCCTCTCTCCACTCGCCCCTCTCTTCTCTCCCTCATCTCTCACTCCCTCCTCTCTCTCTCTCTCACTCCCTCCCTCTCTCTCACTCACTCCCTCCCTCTCTCTCACTCCCTCTCTCAGGCCACATATTGATATTTTGAATTCAGTAAATTGTTATTGGAGTGAAAGTACTAATTGCACTCAGGAACTGTCTGGATTTGCCCTGGAGGCTACGGGTATCACAGCTGTTGACAGAGCTCTGGGGTAATACTTTACCCTCCCAGGCCCCGTTTAATGTAATATAAATTACCCATCACTCCCAGCTGTCCGGATTTTGCCTTTCTATCCCGCTGCCCCGTCGAGCTCTACCTCTGTCCCGCTTTTCAGGATATCGGTATTCGGGACACCAGAGAATGCATGCTGAGCATGTGCAGAATGTGCTGCCAGTTTGAGTGACACACTACCTCCCAAGCTCCGCCCCCTGCATCCCGGTTCCCCAGGCATATAAATCGCTCACCTATAGAGCAGGAGAGCTGCATGTATGGCCATATGTGCGATTCGCTTTTTACAAACTAATAATTTACTAAAATACTAAATATTTCCTATAATTTAGTACAATTAGGAAGAACATCAATTCATTTAGTGACTCTAAGGAAATCTATAAGAACACAGTTTAAATGTTAACTGTAAATCTGTGAATGTGGGAGGTAAGTGCAGACCTCCGAACACTTCTGTTTTAGGGGGTGTGGTTAGAGGCGGGGTTAGGGCGGGCTCTGCGCAGACCTTTTGTGTGACTTTGTGCCCTATCACTGGGTATTTGGGGACTCAGAAGAAGAATAATGGGGTTTATTTACCCCGTTTAATTGATACAGACGTTTTCTGTTACATTATCGGGGCTTTTAGGGCTGTAGAACCCTGCGATCCCCTCATACCCAGCAAACATTCTGACCTCCTAGAAAAGAGGGGCATCGGGAGGAAAGAGGGGCATCAGGGGGAGGAAGGAGAGGGCGCCATGGGAGAAAAAAGGGGCACAGGGATCTGGGGTACAAGCAGGGTCTGGTTATCCACAGATTATGTTACAGCAGCGGGTGTCGTGTTGCTGTATCTGGGACCCTCGACTTTATCTCAGAATTAAGAATTTGTGAAG
This sequence comes from Spea multiplicata, assembly GCA_009364415.1. NCBI lineage: Eukaryota > Metazoa > Chordata > Amphibia > Anura > Pelobatidae > Spea > Spea multiplicata. Next base: position 4,149 of record VKOC01034660.1, on the reverse strand, counting down.
AATATTTTTTTTTGCTGAAGGCTTCGTCCCGAATCCAGAGATTTTCCGCCCTGATGGTTCCCGGCTGGAAATGTTGTAGACAGAAAAGATTTTATGCGTAATCTGGGGAACTCTTTTTTGCTGGAACATTTCTAGCTGTGATCCACGTTTACATCGATGGAAAAAGAAGACAGAAGTATGGGGGGGGGGTGATATTCTGGTTTATTTCTTTTTTTATTGTCAAAATGTAAATAAGGTAAAAATACATTAATTCAGAAGAAAAATATAAGTTTTTTTGTGTCTCTACATACATTGAATCGGGGCAGTCTGGCCCAGTCTAAAAAAAGGTTGTTTTAATATCTTTTCTGTTATGTAAATGCTGTTTTGGGTCCATCCCATGCAAATTCTTAGTTGAGCTTCATATTGGGTCTGATCCTGCCCCCCGACGGCACCGCAAAATAAAGTCAGCTCATTTACACATTTTGGGCGACTCACAGAAGTTTATTCTGTATTTTTCTTGCAATTCCATAGAGAGAGAGAATCAATAAATCCAGAGTAACAAAGGCTTTTCAAAGAATTCACTTCACTGAAGAATTCACTGCCCCAATCTATTTTCTCCTGCTGTAACGACTCGAACCTTAATCAGGCGTTGGTCTCGTCTTAGATTCAGGAGCCGGATGTCTATTCCCATGCATGTTTAATACCCTCACTGTATTACCCCTACCACCTCTGCTGGGAGGCTGTTCCACTTATCTACCACCCATTCAGTAAAATAAAACTTCCTTCCATCGAATCCTCTGACTTGCTAGTGTTAGATTCCGGACTCTCCTTCTAATGTTTCTTCTTCTTTGAAATAAACTTCCCTCCTCTAGTTTGTTAAACCCCTTTATGTCTTCTCTTCTCTCCCCCGTTTCTCTTCTCACCCCCTCTCTTCCCCGTTCTCTTCTCTCCCCCGTTTCTCGTCTCTCCCCCGTTTCTCTTCTCTCCCCCGTTTCTCTTCTCTCCCCGTTTCTTCTTCTCTCCCCCGTTTCTCTTCTCTCCCCCGTTTCCTTCTCTCCCCCCGTTCTCTCTTCTCTCCCCGTTCTTTTCTCCCCATTTCTCTCTCTTCTCTAGGAAGCCAAATATAATAATATCCCTCAGTCTTACCTGATAATTTTAATCGTTAAAAGTTAAAACCGTTCCCTGTATTAGTCGCCTCCTCTGACCTCTCTCCCGAATGCCAATATCCCCCAGAACTGCCCCCAATACTCTAGGTGAAGGCTGACCAGAGATCCGTGAAGGGGACAAACCCCCTCCTTCTCCCCTCGGTATCCACCCCGCACCCCACCTTTTCTGAAGCTTTATTGCATTGCCCCTCACTGCGCTGCCTAGTTGGGCGCCATCTTTGTCCTTTTATTTCTATTACCAGACCTTGGCTTTGTACTCAGCTTCTTATTAACTGCAAAGAAACAGTCATTTAGGTTAAAAAAAAGACCTCAATCCATCAAGTTTAACCCTTTTACCGATGCTCTATTAACCAAACAACATCACTGGGTGTCCTACATCCTGAATTTAAGTTCTAATGTTTGGATCATCTATTACTAGGACATTCAATGTAATTATTGAATTATTTATGTAATTATTATAATATTAATAAGTGGATTTATTATTATACGGAATATTTTATTGTGTAAAGTAGATTGCACACGAGCTGTCACCCTGATACCTCCTGAAATACTCGCCGTTCCGCTAACCTCTTTGTTGTATTCATTACCGGTGCCGTTGAGATAAAGTAATGACTGCTGTAGCCTCGACCTAAACTAGTGGCACTCACCGCTTAAATGCCCTCCATCAACCCCCCCCGCCAAAAAAATGCCACCAGGCCTAGCCCTGCTTGGCACCCAGTAAAGGGAGCATTCCGGCCCATTCTGGCCCCCATGGGCTTCATTAGTATTGTTGCTATTATTTTGCCGGCATTTTTCCATCCTATGACGAGATTTGAAAGACGGCCTGAAAAACTCATTGTAACCAAGCCATAGGTGCCAAGTAATCACACGTTCCGAGCGGCTTTAATAAACCGACCGGCAGCGTTCATCTAACCCAACTCAGAATGTTCGTACCTGAAAGACGACCTTTCAAAATGCTTCAATTCTATTCCAACATCCTCTACGTGACCTTCTTTTAATCCCAGCTGTAATTTTTTGTCCTGTTTAACCTTCGTAATATAACTGGAAAGACATTTTGAGAGGGTGGTAGATAAGTGGAACAGTCTCCCAGCAGAAGTGGTAGAGGGTAATACAGTGAGGGGATTAAGCATGCATGCTATAGACATACGGCTCCTGAATCTAAGACGAGACCGACGACTGATTACGGTTTGAGTCGTTACAGCAGGAGAAACGGGCGACTAGACGGGGGCCGGATGGGGCCGATCTGCTGGCAAGTTCTGGATTTCTCTGGGTTCCGGTTATTCGGATTCCTTTGGTAAGTAGAGGGAAATGTAATCGTTCGCTGAGCAGACAAACAGCCTCTTTTATTTATTTTTTAAAGGATTCATTTTATTTCCTGGTTTCTCATACATTATCCCGGTCTTAAAATCTCTTTACTTTTTGTCGTCGAGATCTCTGTCTTGGGGTCTTTCTTGGGCCCCCCGGTCACACATTCAGTATAGATGGTCCAGCCGAGAATGCCGACAGATTGCCGCTCGTCCTCTGCGTTGTGTATTTGATCGTCAGCTCTGTGGTCGGTGATGCAGATCGCCTCCTCCTTCTTGTGACAGGAACCGGTTTCGGGAGTTTTTGTCGCCCTCGAGATCCGCTGCTTATTTTTGGTGAAACATAATGAATTAATTAACACGTAACACCTGCTCTTAATGAGATCATTCATTCGCAGCTCGGGTTGTTGTTTGAATCAAAGCATCAAAAGTAAATCACCTTAATTAATGCAACAACCTGTTAAATGGTAATTAAATTAAAAAAGCCAACAGATATAGCCAACACCTCGCAAATACGGCCCTCCGGCCCTCGAGGGAAATAAGATCCGTCCGCTTATAATAAAAGGAGACCCCCCTGACTTATTATTAACTTTCTCTAAAAACCTGCTAATCGTAACCCCCTACCTGGGGAGCTTGGAGATCAGGAAGGTAGGTAGGGGGGAGGTAGTCAGATGACATTTTAACCTCCACCCCCCCCCAGACAGAAGAGATTGGGGCGAGCAGGCAGCCTAAGGGTTTGGATGAGGCACAGGTTGGGCTCAGTGCCTCCTATAGGGTACTTCCCTCTCTATCAGAGATTGTGGATGAGGTGAGTAGACTTGTGCAATATACCCAGGTTTTTTTACCCCCCACTGCCCCGCATACAGAGTGGGGGAAGAGGGGAGCAATTGTCACACCCCTGGGTTAATAGTGGGTCCTGGAGACTTTTTTATTATTCTTTATTTTATATCATCTATATTCGGGTGGTTAAATTTTTTGCGGGCTGCATGATATGGGAATTCTCATTAAATGCATGCCCTCGCCTGAAACTTGCAAAATAAAAATGCGTTGAAAAGCTGATTCATTTGTATGATTTCACTGCTTAATCTCTTGAAACTTTCTCGGAAGTTCCAGTTTTTAGACAGTCATGGAATGGAGGCCTAAATGTGTTCTCGGGGCACAAAGCTGATACCTAAGTATGGCCAAACGATGAGGGTTCTCAGGCATGAGACGATGGTGTCCTTCAAAGTCCTCAAACTTTGCAAGGACAATAAAGCAGCTGGAAGCAACTAAAGAGCGAGCAGAGATTTATTCATCTCTCGCGTATGAACATGAAAAACCTCACTAAGCCAGAAATGATGCCGGTTCCCGGAAAATGCATTAACGATATACAAAACTGTCTCTGAACGTGAATGATTGCGGCTCACATGATCCATATGCCGCGCACCATTCATCTGGAAGGGAAACCCGGCATTCAGATCAGAAGGAATTACGAGCGCGCTGGAAAGGATATTTCATAACATTATGGAGGAGCCACCGGGGATCACAACCGGCAGATAATTAAAAAGACAAGCAATCCTGCGGGAAGCGATGAAAGCAGATGATGTCTCAGCAACACACATTACGCCGATCATTACTGAAAATGAAACGTGTTGGCGTTCCATTCATAGAAATTCTTTAACGTGACCTCGGCTCTCTGGACTTGTGCTGCCGTGTTACAA
>VKOC01034653.1:0-13847 GCA_009364415.1 Spea multiplicata | reverse complement strand
ACAAATCTAAACAGGTGTTAAATCACTCTGCCTTTAATATAAAAAACCCCCCAGATCTATATTTGGGCAACCTATCTGTGGGGCCTTATCAGTCCGGAACGCGGGCCTCAATTGGCCCTCGGGCCGGACTTTGGACGTGGCTGGATTAGCCAATCATTACAGAAGTGAAATAAATCTACTAAACTGATGTACTCAGTAACACTATGTGGAGCAAGTAAATGTTCTTTTAAACAAAAGGCTTCTGTTACTCACCTGCCTTCGTCCCCCATGTTGCCGCAGCAGCCGCCACGCAGGAGAGGGAGACCCCCCTCCACCGCACGGCCACCTCCGCAGCAGCCACCACGAAGGAGAGGGAGACCCCCCTCCACTGCACGGCCACCTCCGCAGCAGCCTCCACGAGGAAGAGGGAGACCTCCCTCCACCGCACGGCCACCTCCGCAGCAGCCGACACGTGGGAGAGGGAAACCCCCCTCCACCACACAGTTACCTCCGCAGCAGCCACCACGGAGAGGGAGACCACCCTCCACCGCACGGCCACCTCCGCAGCAGCCGCAACGAGGGAGAGGGAGACCCCCCTCCACCGCAAGGCCGCTTCCACTACCTCCCTCTGAAGTGCCGCGCAGGAGAGGCAGACCTCCTGGTACACGGCGTCCTGCTGCTGCGCGGGCGAGCCCTCTAGTGGCGAACTCGCACACTGCGGGGATTTATGAAGGGAGATTACGCCATCCACAAGATGGCCGCGAGTCACAGACACCGGAAGTGATGTCATGAGGGGCTGATGGGAGATTCTGACTTCCTCCGCGGTTCTCCATTTAAACCCCTCAGACCAGTTTCACCTTGCCTTCTGATGGTTGTCTATGCCTTGTGCTAGTGCCCAGATAGCGTTTCCTGATTCCGTATACCTGTGTATGATCCTGGCTTGTCTGACTTCGTTGATTTCCTGATTCCTGACCTCGGCTACGTTTACGTTTATCCTGTTTTCCTGTATCCTGACCTCGGCTCCGTTATACGACTATCCTGCTCTCCGGAATCCTGACCTCGGCTTGTTATACCTGTTCTGTCCTGGAGTCCTACCTGACCACGGTGTCTCCTAACTACTTGTACGTGACAGCTTCAATGTAGAAACCGTATGCCCTCTCAATCAGTTTGTCAGATACTTATCTTCTGTCAGATTTCCCTTTGAGAAACACAGAGGTAATAATTGTAGAATGGCCTAAAAATAATGAATGTATCTATATTTCAGCCCTGATGGAAAAGACAGCGCCATCGAGTTTCATGTTCTGCCGTTGGATCCATGTTGCTAAAGGCATAATGGCAAAATGGCAAAATAAGATGAAATATAAAAAAACAGGTTTCTGGTAACGCCTCTGAGCTTGAACAACTGGTTTTGTCTCAGCGCTATCATGCACCCAGTGGGTTAATCTAGTTACATAATAGTTTGCATTTAAAATGATAAGAGATTTTTCTCTTTGTTGTGTGTAAAACCTGGGGGATATTTTTTCCTCATGGTACCCTCCATGGCAGATGGATAACAGCAGGGTCCTCTGCTTTTTTTACATCTGTTAATATTTCTAAATGTCAGAGATGGCAATCATGATGCAGCATTCTTCATTTGTTAAAGGCCCCTGTAATGAATGGCACTGTGAGATTCAGCAAAAAAGGATAAGCCATTAGTCTTTCATCACTCTTGTGCATAGCAATGTTATATCAAATACAATGTATTAACCCCTCACATTGTATTTCTATTGCTTCATAAAAGCGTACAGTACATTGTGGATAATTGGATAATACCTTTGATTTTGAAGTATGACTTTGGTCATTCTTCCATCATTTTCCTTCTCTCAAATTGACAAAGTAATGAGCCTTGTTTTAATCGTATGCATATTTCATGGTAATACCTGACCTAAAACATACATAGCCCCAACATTTCAGGTCCCTAGACGAGACACATTTGTTTGGAAACATGGTTAGAGGTGGGGTAGGGGCCTTATTAGAGAAGGAGTTGGGGTCAAAACCATCAACCTATCGGTCTTTGCAATATATATATATATATATATATATATATATATATATATATATATAAATGCAGAACAATGGGATGTGGTGTCATATTGCAGAACATATTGTAGATCAATACATTGCAAGGTGGCCATGTGGGTGACCAGTCAGAGGAGATTCTCTGATGTCCCTAACCAGCTCACAATCGCCTAAAATTGGGAGGTATGCACATACACCCTTATGTTTGTACTGACTCCCATATGCCAGCCTTACATGCATGTGGTGTTATTTAATGAAATATGTTGGTTCACCACCAGTCTCCATAACTGTGTGCCCTCTTAAATTATGTTGATTTTTGGTGTTTGAACATGGATGCTTTTGGGCAACAAATAACATGTTATCAAGTTAAAATACAGTTTTTAGATGTTTGTGATATCTTCATTTTTCATATTTTCAGAGTTAAATTGCAGGATGTAAATCTGTAATCCGAGCACGAAAAATGATATAATGTCAGACCTACAAGGAGAAGAGAAAGCCAACACCATGCATGACCTTGATTTTTGTCTGGAAATATCGAACTTCATTTATTTGCAGAGACTGTCTCATTCCCATAGCTAATAGTTAGTTGTGGGCAATTGCAAGGAGTTTGTGATATCCTTTGATACTTGTGATATATTCATTGTTTTTCTGCCTTGCCTGAGATAACATTGAACCAAATGTTAGTTGAAACTTTGCTTTATGGAGGCTTAAATATGAGTTTTACTTTTTTTTAAATGGTATTAATATATGACATGTTTCAATATTTATATTGCTATTCTTCTTCTCCACTATGTTACACCAGCCATGTTAACCTATATTTTTACTCCACTTCTTAAATCTGGACAGATGGAAACTTTCTGGTACACTTCTGATTAATAACATTATTAATACGGGCATACCCCTCTGTAAGGACCTTCACTTTAAGCACTCACGAGTAAGGACATAGTTACAGCACAACCGTTTCCCTGTCTATTTAAACTCTTTTTGCAAGAGCGGACACATGGCGGCATGACGGCAGCATCGTTTATGCGCCTTTTGAGCGTTTCTCGTTGACCTGATGATTGCGGTGCAGTTACACCTTGATAAATGAAAAAAGGTAGTGCTTCACTTTAAGTATGCTCTGGATCCACTGTGGACGTTTTGGTCGGGTATGTCTATAATATATTTAGGAGAAAGGAAGGCTTGTATGAAGGCCCAATATGCTATGATCTTGTTCTTGCAACCCCATCTGGTTATATTTTATATACTTCATTTCTTCCTGGGTGATAGTTTGCCCTGTACATGTTTGATTGCTGAATAGCAACCAAGACAGAAACTGCTCAACTAAATCATCTTTTTTACTGCACTCAACACTGTTATTATACTTTCCAACCAAGACTCTTTTTTGTCTTGCCACCATTGCCGGCATTTCAGTGAAGTTCCTACAATCTTGCCTGATGAGACTTGATAAATGTATAACAGTATTCGTTGCATTAATGCTACTCAAGGCTAATTTAACATTTCTATACTATCTCAAGATGCCATACTTATATTTAATTTCCTTAATGTTTTATAGTTTGAATAATGTATTTTATTATAATATGATTTGAGAGGGCTTGAGGAGAAACATAAAGTTACAGGGTAATAGGGGGAAACAGAAAACATAGCCATTCCTAATTTTGTGACACACTCTTACCTTTGTGACTTTAGTAGGAATACAGAGAAGCACATGGAAGTAAACTTAGCAGAACAGCGATGGTCTGCCTTTAAACATAAAGGGGCCTAGAGCTACCGTTTGTCACCTGCACGGGACCCCCAGGCCACCTGTACATAGCAGAGGTCTGTGTAGCTTGTGTAGTCTGTGTATTATCTGATGCCGAACGCCAGCATACGGTGTCTCATCCAAATGTCCTCGCCAAGGACATGAGAAAGGAAGCCTTAGGAGGAGATCTATGCCTTCAGATGAGCAGGCCTCAACCAGACTATGATGGCTGTTGAAGTTCCACTAGGGGCAGATGCAAAGGATCCCTAAAGTAATGCTTAGGCTGAAGCTGCCTCTTTAGCCTAAGTCGACCCTGAGTATTATGTGGGAGCAATTTCCTACCATTACTCTAAGTACCAATGTTGTTCTTTGTCTATGTTTTTTTATTGTCAGTCATTGATTTTTTTTTTACTTTTTCTTAATCTTGATTGTTACTATTATTTGCATATTTTATTTAGGGATATTACTGAGATAAAAGGCAAATCAATATTCTATCACATACACACAATTCTGGTGCAATTAATTATTTTTGTGGCCGCACAGGGCGCCATGGCAACAGGGGGCACCTGCCCGGGACTTAAATTAAAACATCAGGGGGGGTTTTGTTTCGGTTTTTTTTAACTTTAACATCCTCCATGTTAAATAAAACATTTTTAACTTTAAAGTTAAAACAAAAAAAAACGGTGTTTTAATTTAAGTCCCGGGCAGGGGCGCTGAGCGGTCGCTCGTGAAGTCTTCAGCAACCGCTCGGCGCCCATCACTCTCCGTGACTCCATCAGGGGGTAGATAGTGAGAAGGGGCAGGGGGGCAGTGAGAAGGACAGGTGTAGATAGTGAGAAGCGGACAGGGGGTAGATAGTGAGAAGGGGCGGGGGTAGATTAGTGAGAAGGGGTAGGGAGTAGGTGAGAAGGAGTAGGGGAGTAGATACTGAGAAGGGGCAGAGGGGGGAAGGCAGTGAGAAGGGGCAGAGGGGGGAGATGTTTTTCCTTTCTTTTTTTTTGGGATGGGGGTGCCAGAGGAGTAGTGCACACAGGGCCCCAGAACACTTAAGACCGGCTCTGTATCCGACAATGTGTATACGTTTATGGTACTTTTGTACACTGTGGGTGAGATAACAGAAGAAAGACCTGTGGACCATCATAGTTAATGAAAAGAGTTTGCTTTATTTATACACTAGACAATCCGTCTACAGGAATCACCTTGATACTGTTGATTTTCTGGTTTGTTTTTTTTCTTCCAGTTGATTGTGGAAAGTGAGGCATCTGTGTTTCATAATAGTTTTGTGCTTCTGTCACCTACTGAACTTTAAATCTTCAAGAGCAGTAGTGTTATGCAGGACCTCCTTAACACAAGTCGCTTAATCCATTTATGTAGCTGTAATTAACAGCTTGAACAGAGTTGTGTTGGACAGCCTTCCAAGATGACTTAATTAACTTTCTCTGCCAAATGCCTGATTAGCTAATCTATCTTGTGATCAGTGACTCTAACCTGTATGTTATATTAAAGTAAATGGCTCCTCTTTTGGTTCCCTTTTACATTTAGCTTTCATTCTTCTTCCCTTTACTTTGAATATAGCTGGTATTTATCAACACTAATCCCTGCTATGGTGCCATTTTAAGGTCATGTGTCAAAGTTTGAGTCACACAAACATTAGAACGGTATTTATTATGATTTCCGCTTTCATAAATGATTCTGCTTTATATTGGTAATACATACAAGCTTTTTACTTTTAAATATAAAACTAGTTTTCTTTATTTAAATCTATTGCATGTGTCGATATTTTTTTAGTTGAGTTAGTTGAATTTGCAAGTTTCAGTCTTAGCATGCAGGTAAGCTTGGTTACGCTTGTCTTGGTGAACAGACCCACAAATGTTAATATACCTATAATGGATGGATGGTATAATCATGTTGTGCAGAGTAGGAGCAATATAAGTGTTAGTTTTATTGTTTATAAACATTTTATTGATCTGTAATTCTTGCATGAAGAGATTACATTTGTCTTTGTAAAAGACATCCCTTGTTGACAAGGTATATGTAATATGTTATATACTCTGTCAGTAATAACAAGTATTGTTTCCAAAGGTAAAGCTTTATGCTTTGTGGAAGAGTATTCCAACATATATGTATTGTCCTGGTTATGTATATTCTGGGAAATACTATCCCAGTGCCTCATTATTTTAATTAAAGGTAAGAACAGTCAAATATACGTGATGTGAAACTTTGCTGTGAAAGCAATGCTATAGAAGGTGTCAATATGCTAAGTTAAGCTAGTGTGAATATTAGCTTTTTTACAGTTTTTTTAACACTATCAGCAGAAGTGTTGCAATTTAAAGCTTTTTCAAATAATAACAACACTAAAAATATCCAATCATCCACATTAAATTATGAATAAAATACATGTATAATTTTATACTATGTCTAATTATAACTATATTTACTTTTGGATTGTAAACATCATTGCCTTCCCTTGAACACAGATCAGTGTTCTAGTGTTCTTCAGCCCTATCATGTAAAATGTATACTATAGTGGTCTAATGTAATAGTGTTCTTCATACCTATCAAGTTCTGCTGATGGCGATAGATATGTGTAGCCCAATGCACTGTGAGCATAAAAACATAGCATATCCAGCCACTAGCCGCACATATGGCTAAAGTCTGTGAAGTTTATTCAATAGTTTATTCAACAGTTTGCAAAAAAAAAGTTTGTGGTAGACCTTCAACTGTATAATTCCAACAAGCTTCCCCCTCAAGAAGGCTGAGGCTGAAACCACCAACTATCCCATAATTCCACTTATGACCATTAACACCTACTGTATCAGTTCTTCTCAGCTTCCATCTATTAACATTGAGGAATCATTTTCTTTTATTCCCTTATGATGCATGATTGGTATACCTAGGAACTCTCTGGTTCTCTGGTTGACACCCGAATCCTCTGGGCCCCTTAAATGGGAGTTTGTCCCGCGACTACAGCAGGAACGCCTACCGATGGCGGTGGGAATGGGTAGTTCTGGTGTTATCCCGCAAGGGGGGCTATGTGTAGCTGGAGCCTAAAAAATCCCAAGTATGATGATTTGCAGTGCCCAGGGGTTTAAATTTGATTTACGTTCGGATTATATGACATTTCTTTGTATATGATTTTACATTTCAGTAATAAACTCTTTTCTGTAATCCTGTTATTTATATCCCCTAACAACTCACTCGCATTTGACTTGCATACTCGGTTTACTGGAATTTGAGATGTATTGGCTTTTTACAGTTTAAATGGAAATGTCATATAGACACAGTTTCTTAGAATCGGTATTTCTGATCAGGAATTTGAGACTTAAATCAATTGTAAGCAATTCCGAAAACGTTCCAGAATTGTAATGTGTTTCTTAAAAATTCATCAAAAACATGTTTGGGAGGCAGAAACAAACATGTTCACCGGTATATATTATTGAATCTTGTATTGCTGAGGATATGTTATTTATTGTACAGCAGGATTTAATAGAATGGAAGAAATGACAATGACTAATGCTTTTCTTTGAGCATCAAACACTCTGAAGAGTAGGGGCATTACTTGCAATACATTTTCATAATATAACACATTAACATTTAGGTGGTCACTAACTGCTGCAGGTTACGTTACCATGTATCTTGTCCAAATCTTTTATTTTTTTTTCAAAAGGATATAATGTTATATCAAAATAATGTTACTGCTACTCATATGTCTCTGATAAGGAAGACACCTGAAATTTAAAACACAGCTGAGGATCACTATTAGACCTTAAAAAGCCTCACTTTTAAGAAGCTAGGGTGCTCTTTATGTGAATATGTACCTTTAAAATTCATGACCTTAAAACCCTTTATTTAAGTAGTGCTACAGAATCTGTTGCTGCTTTAGAAAAATGCAATGATATTCATAAAAAAATACAATTTAGGGCTATTATCTCTGGTTCCAAGGGATATTATAATTATAACATACAATTTATGCAACCTATCAGCAATGAGCTATTCGGTATAGCTTTGTAAAATTATGTTAATGATTTAAAAAATCTAACTTTGTGCTGTTTTTCTTTTAAGTCAATCAAGACTATTTATTCTTTAAGGACAGCTCATGAATATCCACATTCGGCTGGGAGTATCAAATAATAGATTTTAACCTGAATTGTTGCATTTCCACATGAGATCTCTCCATGAAATTTTGATTGTTTAATGTAGCTGACTGCTTAATGTTTTAACACTGCCTTTAATTTGTCCTGTTGTAAACCATTCCCAGCAGGCTTGAAATAATATTGGCAGGAAAAGCATGTTTAAAAATGATAATAAACGTTAATGACTTACCTTTAAATTAGATTTGGCATTTAAAATTTAGTCAGTCTGGATCTTCCATACACAATTCTTAATGTGGATTTTGCAGTCTCATAGCTGCCCATTGACTATCATTCTGTGTAGAGAATGTTAGCAATAGGTTTAAGATATCATGTAACTATGTATATGTTATTGTCTTATTTATTTAAAATACTATTATATTGTAGTTACTCTTGGAGTAGCAATTACTGGGATTGGCCATTCATGTAAAATGAAGTCAGAAACGGCAACTTTTATGCTTCACTTTAGGGAGTATAGCAAAACAATACAAGGGATGTGACATCCTTCAATCTTGCTAATCGCCCATTTTAGTGATTAAGCCCCCAAATTTAGTAAAAAAAATGTAATGCAAAGTCGAAAGGTCAGTCCAGGTAAGACTTAACTGTGAGTTGTTAGCCACGGCTTGCAAGTGTCTGTGGCTTTAAAATTTGCAAGTAACAGGTGAGGGTATGCATGGGTATGCAAACTTATTTTGACCTATATGTCCACTATATTTAATCTCTTAACAACCAAAGACATCATGGAAAAACGGTCAGTTAACGACCAATGACATACCTGGCACGTCATGTTATTAAATAAGCATAGAAATTGATCAAAGGTTGCTTTCTTTGCTTAAATAGTGTTGCTGTAACATCTCCTTCAGCAACACCGAAAACTGCAGCTGGGGCTGCAGGAGATATTGCTGAACACATATTGGGATGTTGTTTTAAAGTGATATATACAAAGAGCAATAAATTTATACCTGAAGAACAATGTATGTTAAAAATAACACAAAATAAATTACTACCACAAATTTTGGCAAAGGCTGGTAGTACAATTAGTACATGGAAAGGGTTAAAATAAAAGCATTTGAAATACTCTTGGGTGTCTAGTTTTCAAAAATGGATGGATGGATGGATGGAGGTAAATTGAAAGAGGACGTGGAGGACATGATTACTTCGAAGATGTCCCATAGAGTACATGGAGGACAGGATTACCAAAATGTTTTTGAAATGGGGGAAAATACTTATTCCCCTATAACTTGCAAAAAACCCCATAAACTTAAAAGCAGAAAAACTTTATTTCTTACTAAAATCAGGACAAATATCAGAATCTATTTAGCAGTTATTTTCTTTAGGTTTTGTATTGAGTAAAAGTAAATACATACATGAAACAAACATCCCCATGACCCCTATAGTTGGGGAGGGGGAGTTGCTGTGTGTCTTGGGGGTAATTAAATAAACATGGGTGGTATATGCCCTTTATGCCTCTGTCATCCCCCTGCTAATGGGGATTGCTTTTTACAACTCACAGATCTTACTGTATTCTGCTTTAATACTTTTTATGGTAAATTCACTTCCGGCACTCAGCATTACAAGCCGGCACCGAGACCGAACAGGGAGACTCGCCGCAGAGGAGAGAGAAAGGGGAGCAGAGCAGGTAAGCGAAAACCACTCGGCGCCCCCTCTCTCCCTCTGGTTAAAAAAAAAAAAGTGCTTGGGGTGGCAAAGTGTCGCTCCTTCAAAAGGGCCGTCTGGGGCCATTGCCCCACTCGGCTCCATTGTAGGGCCGGCCCTGAACACGAGATTGCAACTAGACAGGGACAGGTGTTCAAGATGGTGCACAGGATGACTTAACTTGTGCTGATCTATAACATGAAGTGCTAATAGAGAAACACTCAATTAAAAATCAGAGCAGAGGATTGAAAACAGATTATCTGAGAAGTGACTGAGAGCAGGTTGTGATCGACTGAGATAAATCTCAGTGTACAGGCTAAAAGCCAACACTGCTGTTGTCCACGTTTAAAGCAGGCTGAAATGAGAAAAACTATTTAGGTTTAAAATGCCCCACTGCAATCGAAGATTAAATCCATTCCAGTACTTCTGCAATTCATTACACAAGACAGGCAAGTAACCAATTAAGAACAATTGCATATCCCTAGATAATATTACCATCTAGATCCCTTGTTGCACTTGAAGTTTGGATTAAACCCAATATTGGTTTTCACAATATGGTTATGTTCACCTAAGGCTGTGATGATATGTTTCATAAATTGAATTCTCCACTCTGCAATTTTGTTTGCGGGCTTTGTAAATTATTGTATGTAAATGTTCATGCTGATTTTGTTATATTACTACATTAAACATGACAGATGTGATGCGCCTGTCCTATAGATAACATCATTGCCTATATTATACCATATGTATGCTTAGGGACAGACATTCCAAAATCCACTCTTGGCAAAAAAGGGGTAGGGGAAATCACATGTGAGAATGTAAGGGAATGTTGTATTAAAAAGGGAAATACATACAATTCACACATATTCATATGGCAAAAATGTAATACAACATTAAGAAAGTTATATTTCAAACCACTGTTTGTAAAACACCCAGGATAGTAGCTGTTCACCTACATAGTCATTAAAGATCCTTGAACAATTAAAGACAGAGCAAAAGAGCATAGTGCTAGTCCATACATCACAAGCAAAATAACTGAAATATAGAAATTAATTTTTATTGTGATATTCAATACTCTGGATTTCAGATGACCTGCGGAATCTTAACTAAATGTTCTTTTATATTGTTACACTTCCAGTTCAGACTATACGTACAGAACTGTCAGAATATTGACAATATCTGAACCTCCCTTGATGTTTTATTCCTTATATTGACCCTGTTAATTATTTAGTATTTCCTTTTCTGAAAAATAAATATTTTAGCATGGACATTTTATTCTAACATATTGTCTAATATTTTGCTCTCCATATCTGTATTACATATTTGCAAAAATCAGTTGACATGGAATGCTGGAATATGACATTATACTTTGCCAGTATGCAGTACAGCATCCTGTGTCAGAGAGCTTGAGAGAGTGAGAATGTGAGTAAGAGTGAAATAAAGAGTGAGTAATAGTGTGAGAGAGCATGAAAGAGTGAGAGTGAAAAAAAAAAATAAAATGCCAACCAACATTTGGAGCTCTCTGTTTCGTGTTTGTTTTTCTTATGGTTTGTCCTCGTTTTTGGAAATGCGTACCAATTAATGATATTTCCCAATTTTGTTAAAATTCATACAAATCTGAATGCACGAGTCTAATTTGGGCTAAAAAATATCACATGCATCTCTAACAAATTGAAGAAAGGGGATATTCTTATTGAATTGACAAACAAAATTTAAAATTTGTGTTCTAAACACTATATTTATGTAAACTTTGGCAAAACACCACAGATGTGTAAACTTTGGCACACATGTTTCTTTGACAGCATTACATTTATGAAGTCTTAAAGTGGGAATCATATATTTCTTTCTTCTCCTATGATTCCTGCTCCACCCCAGATCTTTATTAGGTGCATTTACTTAACACAATACATTTTTAAATACAAATATGGAATATTTACTTAAGCTGTATCTGTAAATCCATCCTATAGTGCTGCTAACGTTACAGGAGAGCATTTAATCATGCCTCTATATTAGCAGAAGTTCTAGAAAACATACATGTACAGAGTTTAAGGATCCTGACTGATTTTTTATCCAAAATAGTGTCAAACTTATTACTTCAAGAAAAGATAAAAACTGCAATTTCAGTCTACAGCAGCAATTGGATTTTTACTACGATGATTTCTAAGGTAGCAAATACTAAAGCCCACAGAGCTTTCTGTAGGAACCTTGGGTATGGGTGTATGAAATATTCCAGCTACATTTTCTGTAAGACTGTTACCAAACGAATACAATGCACATAAAACACTATGAATGGAAAACCTCTCTTACAAGTAATTTTAAGGCTTACTCATATCTAAAAGGGAAATGTTCTGTCACGCTTGCTCATTAGCCAGTTCTCAAACTGTTAAGTCAGTGTCTGTACCCAAGAGTGCTATTTATCACTCAGGTGATGCTTCTACTCTACTGCTAAAAATCATTTTCCTGACATATTCCGCTTACCCTCAGAGAGTTGGAGGCATGGAAACAGCAACTGTCCAAGTCTAGTGTTTACAGTGTCTGGTATATGCAGAGAATACGTTAAATATTACAAGATCAATAGTTATTTTTTGCCATGGTGTGCTCTAGAATACTTATCTGTTAGACTTGTGCATTTGGATTCGTACGAGATTATTATTATTATTATTATTTATTGTTTTATATAGTGCCATCAAATTCCGTAGCGCTGTACAGTGGGTAGACAGGACATAAACAAGTAGTATGTAGCATAACAAATTGTCCTACAGAGACAACAGGTGAGCTTACAATCTAGAGGTGCATGTGATATTTTGGTAAATTAGTCGATTCATGCGAAGCTCCACTTTCTCACACTTGCATTCTTGTTCACTATCTCTCCCCATCTCTAAATGTTTCCCTACCTTCTCTGCTGGCCACTTCCACTTCAGCTGGCCACTTCCACTTCTGCTGACCACTTAAGCTCCTGCAGGGCAGCAGAGTGGCATATCTGAGAGCAGAGTGGCATATCAAAGGAGCAGAGTGACATAGGGGAGCACAGTGGCATATCTGGGGGTCGGAGTGGCATATATGGGGGCAAAAAGCATGTCAGGAGGCAGAGTGGCATATCCAAGGGCAGAGTGGCATATCTGTGGGGACAAAGTGGCATATCACCGAAGCAGAGTGGCATGTCTGGGGGGTACAGTGAAATACCAGGGGGCAGACTGGCATGTCTATAAGTAAGGTGCATTTTTAATTAAGGGGGACCTTAAAATGTCTATTTGTTTTCTGTTTGTATATAACTTGTGCTGACTAACTCTATAATGTTAAAATACATGTTAATAAAATGTTAAAATACATGTATTCCTGTTACTTAGATAAAATACTGTTTTACTATTCCACTCATGTATTTTTTTTCTGGAAAATAGCACCAAACTTTAAGGGTGCAACCTATAATCGTGCCAATACGGTATACGTATTATTTTAATTAAGATATTTCAGCTTTGTGACATTCTATTTGCTTATAGAGTTGTTTTGTTTCCCATTTTGAGTCCCATTTGTATTTTATACTCTAGTATTACTATATGCAAGTTGAGTAATTTATTCTGGTAACATGGAAATAATCTATATTTAATTTACCATGATTTTTTCAGATGAAAACGATGACATTCTATTTTTCAAAATTTTCATCCCCCAACATAGAAACTTCATGTTCTTACAAAGTGCTACTGTGGCACACTGCAAATGGGGACTAAATATACACCGCTGTGTATATAGACAATTACATCCTCTGATTTAGTGAATTGTGTCATAAGAGCAAATTTGAGAAATGCCTTTAGGAAATAGTCTATTCATCTGGGAAAATAGGACATTAAGCCTGATTTTAATCTGAAAATTCAGCAGATGAATTTATAACATAAGAAATTATATTCAGCAGTTACTGCTCACTGGCATAATGCAAAGGTTAAATTTAGCACAAGGAAAAGCTGAGTGTACTGTCTTTGCATGTTTTATTGGTTTCATAGTGATATATGTATATATTATCTATATATATCTATATATATCTATATATATATATATATATATATATATATATTGGCCCTGATACACTTAGACCCTTTCTGGTAGGCTACAATCTGTTCTGTTCAATTGGCACAATACCGTATTTGCTCGATTATAAGACGACCCCGATTATAAGACGACCCCCCAAAATCTGAATTTTAATTTAGGGGGAAAAAAAGAAAAAGCCTGAACATAAGACGACCCCATAGGAAAAAAAGTTTTACCAGTAAATGTTAATTCATGTAAACCAT
>VKOC01034646.1:0-20614 GCA_009364415.1 Spea multiplicata | reverse complement strand
CTGTTGGCACATCCGGCCTAAGGCAACCATGATATGAGTGTATGCAAGACTGTCCGAAGGCGACGGTGTTTTCTGTTGGCACATGTGGCTTAAGGCGACTGTGATAAGGGTGTAGGCAAGGCTACACCAAGGCGACGGTGGTGTATGTTGGCACATCTGGCATAAGATGACTGTGATAGGGGTGTATGCAAGTTTGGCCGAAGGCAACGGTGGTGTCTGTTGGCACATCGGGCTTTAGGCGATTGTAATATGGGTGTATGTGAGACTGGCCGAAGGCGACGATGATGTCTGTTGGCACATCAGGTCTAAGGCGACAGTGATATAGGTGTATGCGAGACTGGCTGAAGGCGACATTAGTGTCTGCTGGCACGTCCAGCCTACGGCAACGGTGATATGGGTGTATGCGAGACCTGCCGAAGGCAGCAATAGTGTCTGCTGGCACATCCTCCTAAAGCCACCATGGTGTGGCTGCATGTCAGACACAGTGGTGTCTGTTGGCGTAGCTGGTCTGAATCTACTGTAGAAGGGGTCTATGTGAGACTAGCCGAAGGCGACGGTGGTGTCAGTTGGCACTTCCGGCCTAAGGCCACTGTGATAGGGGTTTATGTGTGAATGGCTAAAGTCAATGGTGGTGTCTATTAGCACATGCGGCCTAAGGCAACTGTAATATGGGTGTACGCAAGACTGGCTGTAGGTGATGTTGGTTACTGTTGGCACATCTGGCTTAAGGCGACCGTTATATGGGTGTATGTGAGACTGGCCGAAGGCGACGGTGGGGTCTGACCGTGCTATGGGTGTATGCGATGGTGGTGTCTCTTGGCACATCCAGCTTCAGGCGACCGTGTTGTGGGTGTATGTGAGACTGTCCGAAAGGTGACGGTGGTGTCTGTTGGCACATCCAGCTTCAGGTGACCGTGATGTGGGTGTATGTGAGACTCTCCGTAGGTGACAGTGGTGTTTGGCACATCCGGCATAAGGTGACCGTGATATGGGTGTACCTGAGACTGGCTGAAAGGTGACGGTGGTGTCTGGTGGCACATCAGGGCTAAGGCGACCATGATATGGGTTTGTACGAGACTGGCCGAAGGTGACGGTTGTGTCTGTTTGCACATCCGGCCTAAGGCGACCGTGATATGGGTGTATGTGAGACAGGCCGAAGGTAGTGGGCGTGTCTGGTGGCGCATCTATGCTAAGGCTACCATAATAGGTGTGTGAGGCTGGTCAAAGGTGACGGTGGCGTCTGTTGGCACATTCGGCCTAAGGCAATTGTAATACGAATGCTTATGAGACGGTATTTTCAGACCGGCCAAAGGCGTCTGTTGGCACATCCAGCCAAAGTCAACCGTGGTATAAGTATATTGGAGATTGGCCGAAGGCGATAGTGGTGTCTGTTGTCTTAACCAATCTAAACCTGTAACCGGGGTATATCTGGGAGTGGCTGAGGGCAACAGTGGTGTCTGTTGGCACATCCTGCCTAAGATATGGGTGTATGTGAAATTGGCAGAAGGCAACTATGATGTCTCTTGGAGCAACCGGCCTAAGGCGACAGTGGTGTGGGTGTATGTGAGATAGGCCGAAGGTGATTGCAGGGTCTTTTGGCACAACCAGTCTAAGGCGACAGTGGTGGGGGTGTATGTTAAACTGGTCGAGGGAAACAGTGGTGTCTCTGCGCAGACAGTGTTTTTGCTGCACGACAGGTGGTGTATGTGAAACAGAACGAAGGCGACGCTGGTGTTTGTGCAGTCGGCCGATCTGTGTGTTTCTTTGTTCAACTAGCCTTAGTGTGCATATGAAACTGACGAAAAGAAATGGTGGGGAGGGTGTCTGCGAGCTTGCACATTGTGTTCTCTTTATGTTCTCTGTCATCTGCAGGAAATCAACAGGAATCACTCAAGGCCGAGGGACAGCCTTTTACTGCCATCATCTCTTACTCTCAAGCCCTAGTCATAATGAAGGAATGCAATTTCGCCAGCTCTAGAAGTTTGGAGCGTACAGAGATAAATAGTATGAAATAATAAAAACTATGATTGTGAAATATATCTTTTTTGTTTTTATTTCCTTTTATTTTCAGTTATGCACATCTGCCCCCAGGCTTGCCACCCTGCCCCAGAAATGCCTTATACCCCTATATGCCACTGTGCCCCATGATATGCCTTTTAAGCCTCTAAATGCCACTGTGCCCCATGATATGCCTTCTAACCCTCTATATGCCACCGTGCCCCATGATATGCCTTTTGACCCCTATGTGCCAGTCTGCCCCAGAAATGCCTTATACCCCTATATGCCACTCTGGCATTTAGGGGGTTAACCCCTTCAAGACCGGAACGTACCTGGTACTTCCGGGTCAAAGGTCACCGGAAGTCACAGAGAATCACAAGCACGGAATTTAATTTTTTTAAAAAAAACTGAGGTCTTCAAGGGAAGACGCAGTTTGCCAACGCCAGTCCTGAAGGGGTTAAAAGGCATATTATGGGGCTGAGTGGCATATAGGGAGGTATAGGGCATTTCTGGAGGCAGAGTTGCATTAAGGGGGTTAAAAGGCATGTCATAGAGCACTCTGCCTACAGAAATGCCTTATGCCCCCATTTAACACTCCCCACAACTTACCGGTGCTTCTGACTCCGACTCCCTGGTGTGTAGTTGGGGCAGCAGGTAGACGTCTACACGATTCGCATAGACAACTTCAGCTGCAGCCCGAAAGAGGGGCGGTTAGCAGCGGGGGTTGTCTGTGTCCATCGCGCATACACCCTCCGGCTGTCGGAGAGACTCTCCTGTCTGACAGCCGGGGAAGGACTGCGCAATGGACGCAGACAACCCTGCTGCTAACCGCATCTCCTTCCAGCCTCAGAGGAAGTTGCCTACACGAATCCGACTACACACTAGGGAGTCAGAAGCACCGGTAAGTTTTTTTGGGGGGTTAAATGGGGGGCATAAGGCAGGAGGATCCAGGTCCCCTGCAGCGCTCCGGGGATCTGGATCTTAGTCACATAGTCAGACCTCTATTTGAGGTCTGATTATAAGACGACCTCGATTATAAGACCTGGGGTATTTTTCAGAGCATTTGCTCATCTTATAATCGAGGTATTTATATCTCCTATTGTGAAGAATGTATTTTCTTTATCACACTAAGTTCCCCCCTAAGTACCTAGTGAATGACCTGCAGAAAGCTGGGACCAAATTAACAAAGGCTACCGACAGTAACACACTACGCCGCCAGAGACTCAAATCATGCAGTGCCAGATGTGTCCCCCTGCTTAAGCCAGTACATGTCCGGGCCCGTCTGAAGTTTGCTAGAGAGCATTTGGATGATCCAGAAGAGGATTGGGCGAATGTCATATGGTCAGATGAAATCAAGGTACAACTTTTTGGTAGAAACTCAACTCGTCGTGTTTGGAGGAGAAAGAATGCTGTATTGCATCCAAAGAACACCATACCTACAGTGAAGCATAGGAGTGGAAACATCATGCTTTGGGGCTGTTTTTCTGCAAAGGGACCAGGACGACTGATCCGTGTAAAGGAAAGAATGAATGGGGCCATGTATCGTGAGATTTTGAGTGAAAACCTCTTTCCATCAGCAAGAGCATTGAAGATGAAGCGTGGCTGGGTCTTTCAGCATGACAACGATCCCAAACACTCCGCCCGGGCAACGAAGGAGTGGCTTCGCAAGACGCATTTCAAGGTCCTGGAGTGGCCTAGCCAGTCTCCAGATCTCAACCCCATAGAAAACCTTTGGAGTATTGCCCAGCGACAGCCCCAAAACATCACTGCTCTAGAGAAGATCTGCATGGAGGAATGGTCCAAAATACCAGCAACAGTGTGTGAAAACCTTGTGAAGACTTACAGAAAACGTTTGACCTCTGTCATTGCCAACCAAAGGTATATAACAAAGTATTGATATGAACGTTTGTTATTGACCAAATACTTATTTTCCACCATAATTTGCAAATAAATTCTTTAAAAATCAGGTAAGGTGATTTATGGACTTTGTTGCCTCATTCTGTCTCTCATAGTTGAAGTGTACCTATGGTGAAAATTACAGGCCTCTCTCATCTTTTAAGTGGGAGAACTTGCACAATTGGTGGCTGACTGAATACTTTTTTGCACCACTGTATATAATGAAAACAATAAAAAATCTATCTACAAAAATGTATCTATAAAGTATAATGCTTGCCAATAAAGACAATAATTTGCAACATACCCGTGGGATACAGTCTCTCAGTAAGCGCAGTACCCCCCCCCAAAAAAACTCGCGATCTCGCTATCTTATATACTTTTGTTTTAGCCAAAAGTTGGCATTGCCCCATGGGATGACCTTGACTATGCCACTCAAAGTTGTTTACCACGAACGGACACCTGCAAACCTTAACCATGCCACTTAAATTTGTTTTCCACGAAACCCACCAATAAAATCGTGACACATATGTAAGTTTTATAAAAACAAAGCACAAAGCTCAAATGTAGACAGTTGACCGTCGTACGTTATGACTGACTGATATCTACTAGTATACTTACAATATTATAAACGAAAGTGTGAGTACACTAAATCTTAATAGATAATTATATATTGCATTAATCTTATCATAATCCATTACACTAATCATGAAGAAATTAAAAGGTAAATATTTTATCATAAGCCTATAACACTACTAGCAAATATGGCATGTCTGACCACGAACCCTTCCCCAGGTTACACCATTGGTGTCTCTTTTGGCTCCTCAAATATTTTCTTTCTTACCTAGAGTTCCAGTCTAAACTTTGGACTGCATCCTTAATTAACGTAGTTTCTCTGTCATGCTTAATGAGTTACAATAATTACCGGAAAATACACATATACTCGGGAAAAGCTGTTTCAAAATCTACATACCATGTCAAAGTTTGTCAAACGGAAAATTGTATTTTTGCTTTATAACAAACCGGGTAAAGTAAAAGTAAATGAACTTTAAAAAAACAAAAACT
Organism: Spea multiplicata; assembly: GCA_009364415.1. Classification (NCBI taxonomy): domain Eukaryota; kingdom Metazoa; phylum Chordata; class Amphibia; order Anura; family Pelobatidae; genus Spea; species Spea multiplicata. The sequence goes on along the minus strand of VKOC01034646.1, from coordinate 15,658 downwards.
GGGTAGTTTTCCTCTGCTTTAAAGCAACTTGATCATTTTTTGGCACAAGAATGAGGAAACATTTTAAATTCTTGTGCTTTTTCTTAACATTATACATTCTTACAGTATTCATATATGGTTCTTGAGTACGTGTATAACTGTGTAATCATGCAAATAATGTCCCATTTGCTGACAAAGAGATTTAATTTCACTTTAATTTCTGAAGCTATTACATAATTGCAGACGTGGATAATGTATCTCACTTGCAACACTCATCTTGGGCACGTTTCTTTTTTGATCAGTCAAGCTACTGTTCCTTGTTCCTGGACAAACTCACAAGATCAGGTGGTGCAGTACACCATCATGTGTGTCCATCACATCTTTGCGACAGGAGTAGCCTCGAGTCTCGGGCTATGCCAAATAAAAACACAGACATCAATGTGAGATGAAAAGGCCACAGCCGATTTGTTAAACAAGTCATTGTCACGCAACCTGTGAACATAAAAGGTGCATTAACACGGCACCCAAAACCACTTGCATAGTAAACTGAGCACCCATAGGCTTGCCTGGATCAACTGGGTCCAAACCTATTGGAGGGCATCCACTGAAGCCCCACCCACCAACACTTTACCACCAGTGGTTATAACACCACCGAACCCCCCCGGCTACCTACCTGTGACAAAATGCCTGTAACAGAAAATATTAAACAGGAACACCTACCAGAGTTATAGCGACAAGAGGGTGGGGCAAACACACGGGGTAATCTGGCACAACAAAACAGCCCAGACTTCCTTTTTCCTAGCCTTATATACCCCCTTCACTTTCTTCTCCTCCCATCTGAACTCTACATAACCCCCTGGTCTAGCCCTGATTTGCATCCCTGTCAAGGCCCTCTCAAGTATATGCAGACTCCATGGGCATCAATATGGCAGATTACCCAATAAAAGTCCATTATTGTTACCCTGGGTTAAATAATGGGGAACATACTTTTTCTACTAAACGCAGGATAGATTTATGTGGGAGTCTGGAGAGTAATGTAAACGAATAACTGTGCAGTAAAATGTTAATTTCATTTATTGAGTTGCAAACACAAGAGATAAAAGGACACTCTCTAAGGACATACACATTTGTTTCTCATCAAATATTCAAGCATGTGCTTCTGTCCTTTTGCTTCCTGATGGTTAATAATAGAATAAGAAAGGATCAATATATGTGATTATATACAAATGTGACTATGTACTAATATTTGACTGTGTTGATGGCAGCAGTTTCTGGTTTCCATGGCCAGATTTCAAGATGTTCCACAGATGGCATTTTCATGTTTCACTTTGACGTGTCAGGCTCATGGGATATGGGGCTTTTATGCTGGATGCATGTGGGCATCACCAAAGTCATACGCAATGTGAAAGGAATCAGAGGTCTATCAGAATGTCCCTGGCCATCGTTGCCGCCTTCCTCACGCTCTGGGCTGGTTAGAGATGAAAAAATGCTCTGGTCCTTGGAAAAAAAGTATAAATCCCAAGAAAGAGACTCAGAGTCTCCAAGCAGACCAAAAGAGTGATGACACAACAATGAATCAGATGCAAAATGACAAATGTTTATAGGAAGAAAACACTGGGTTTTTATACACAAAAGCAAAGCTGACAAGAAACAAATTGGTTTGGTAATCAGTATCTACGCCAATGGGGCTTTGAAGGTAAAAGGAGTGTATCCCTCCAGAGTGGCCTATAGATTCAAACCTGGACAGGTAGGATATAGAGGACCAATTGGGAAGGTGCCTATTGTTCTGGAGAACTGGACATATCGGTAGTCAGCTATAACTAACTATACAAATAAGCTTTAAAACATATTAATAATCTGTGCTGAGCAAATATAATAACAATGCTTTGACGCAATGTCAGCAAATGAGAGTCTACCACATTCTCTGTTTGACACCTGTTATTGACCCTGGATTGCGATACTGGAATGCTTGTTTGCGTGTGACCCTGACTTGTATCCTGAATATAGGACTATATCCTATACACATTATACGTTTTCAGTAACTGAGATTGTAGGGTGGCATCATACTGCTACCCCTTCGGTAAAAAGAAGGACCATGAAGAAGCACTTACAAGTCATTCATCACTTTGTTTGTGCTTTACAAACTCAATGAAGGCAGTAAGCACCTAATCCAGATGGGCTCCAGTTGAGCTCTTAGGGATCAGTACTAGTTGTACTATTTTTTTGCAGCAAGGAATAGCATGCAATTGGGGCGATGGGCATTGACAAAGTGTCTAGATCATTCATATGCTCCTATTCTATGCCCCCTCTTTTAAGGCTTAGTGTTGTATGTCAAATATGTTCTGATCTGTTCTATTAATTTGCCACCTGGCTGTGTTTTCCCTGGGCCAGAAGATGAAAAACAACTGGCAATAGTCATAGTTTAAGGACATCAGCGTTTTTTTTCTGCTATTCATTCTACTATTGCGTATGTTACCAAGAAATGAACCCAAACCTATTGTCAGACACTACTAGGTATCTGTGTTCCGTTGAGAGATGGAGCCCAATATGCAGGATGACCGGAGAAGCAAAGCAGGTAGATTACAGACTCACTTTACTAGGCCAAAGTCCAGGTTCAGAAGCAAACACAGGTATAGGCACACACACACAACTGCGGGCACAGGTTCAGGTGCGGGCACAGGTTTTGGTTCAGAATAGGGCCAGGAGCACAGCACTTGGGACGCTAAGTAACTCAGAATATCTGACCACTGCTGAGAGGGAGCTTGGGACTTTTATAGGGATCATAGGTGTGATCCAGCCCTCGTACTGCCCTTCACACAATCACTAGAGGGAGACAGCGTTGGAAGCGCCACCCCTCTAGCAGCAACCTCCTCTGAGGCACCTCCCTCCTTCCCCTGCACACAGAAGGCAGAAGAAGTAGGTGCCGGAGCGGCGTGTAGGAGCGCCGCCCCCCTCTTGGACCCTGATGCCGCTCCGTCGCCATCTTCCCCAGCTCCCCGCGTGGATGCGGGGAGCGAAGAAGCAGCCGTTCGGGACAACGCCGGCACCTGGGATCCGGCACAATTAGCCAACGCCGACCCCTCGTGCCGGAACGTACATGACACCTATGCAATGCTGACTGATGTCCCAACATTTAATTACCTCATACCTTTTCTTCTATTAAATCATACCTGACATATAGTAATATGTAATGCTCTATACATCCTGTTATTATAAAACCTCTATCTGGCCAACAATGTTATTTTTGCATATAAACAAAGCTTTTTACAAAGGAAATGTACATATGTGCCAAGAGGAAACAAATCATAGAAAATTAAATACGTCATCACTTCATCAATCACTTTTTGTGTCACAAGGAAATGCATAACAATTTCGATCGCTATTAATATATCTGTTGCATTGAAGAGAAATTACTCATTTATGTATTTAGTTTTAAAAGATGTAAAAGGAAGTGGTTCCAGTATAAAAGTTCCTGGAGCAGATTAAGAAATTTCAATTCATAGTGAGTCGGCCTTAGGTGTTCTGGCGCCCTGTGCAAACTACTCCTCTGGTGCCCCCCCTCACTACCCCCTCTGCCCCTCAAACTACCCCCCCTGCCCCTTCAAACTACCCCCCATCTGCCCCTTCAAACTACCCCCCTTCCCTTCAAACTACTCTATTGGTTCCCTGCAGGGGGCTCGTCTGCCATTAGCCAATGGCAGAGGAGCTACCTGCCATACAGACCTTTAACTCTTGCAGTGGGGAGACCAATGGTCCAAGTTCCGCGTCAGGAGTTAAAGGGCCATGCGACTGACTCTATTGGTTGCCTGCAGGGCCCCTGACAGTGACCAAAATAGTTGTTCTTACGGCCCTTTAACTCCTGACGGCAAAGCTACAGACTTTCGCTCCCATTAACCCCTGCATTGCTGCATTGATCGCCGTCAGGAGTTAAAGACCTTTAACTCTTGTAGAGGGGAGACATGCCAAGTTCGCTGTCAGAAGCTAAAGGTCTGTGCAAGCTATCCCAGAGGAGGCCCTTGCAGACGACCAATAGACTCACTTACACGGCTCTTTAACTCCTGACGGCGCAATATGGCCTGGGCCTGCTTTAAGAGCCAAAGGTCTGTACAAGCGACTCTTGGTCTCTCCCGGCCAAGTTGCGGCACTAGGATTCCTGTACGAGCGACTCTATTGGTCGACAGCAGGGGGCTCGTCTGCCATCAACTGCTTAAATCATGTACCTGTAGCCAATTTGAGTAATTTTTAGAGCCTAGCCCTCCAATAAATTTACGTTGCGATTAACCATCGGGTTGAATATTTTTTCGTGGATATATCCACTAAGACCACAGAGGAGAAATCGCTCTTCTGGAATACGATACGCTGAACACTCTCATCATACGAGTAAGTGCACCACGTACACTTGTGAGTGCATAGAGCATATTCATCTACCAATATTTTTTGTTTTCTTCTACACATCATTTTGTATCATTTCATTTATTTCCTCGGTTTACACGAGCGCACCAAGTCGGAGTTTTCTTATCAACTAATTAAGTACAGATGCATTTCATTGGTTGATGGCAGAGGAGGCCCCTGCAGGCGACCAATATAGTTGCTCTTACAGACATTTAAAATCCTGGCGCCAAAGCTGCTGCTTACCGCGTTAACCCCGTATTAACCCCTTCTACAACAAACGAAGAAAAACGGATTAAAAAACGAACTTGAAGAATGTAAACTAATATTCACCAGAACCAAACCCAAGAACGGGCAAATATTCGCGGAATACGAATATTTTTCCCCCATGAAGACTAACACAAAGACGAACACGAAGAGTTGGCCGACGCCCAAGTCTAGCCTCTACCACCTATAATGGGAGCCTATTTCATTTATATATAATCCTCTCAGCAAAGAAAAACTAAGCTAGTGCAAAAAAAAATTTTTATTGTGCAAAAGAGTTTTTATTGTTTTTATTTTCTGCCCTTTTGGCTCGGACGTAACTCAGAGGCTTTTTTCCATTCGGAAACAAAATTTCATATAACTAACCCTCACTCATGCAGGTGTAGAAATGCCTCTGTTTCTCCACGAACCTTTCTGCAGTATTCTGGCCTCCCTCTTGGAGTACTTCTGCAAAAGGGCAGAGCCATGTGCGTGCCCCATGGGGACAGCCTCTTCTCTATTCCTCCAAAGAGCAGTGCCCTTTTTCAGAAGTACTCTGAGAGGCCTGGTTAACGGAGCTGATACTGGAGATAAGCAGGCAAAGAAAAAAGACAGAATAACAAGAATAGGCTAGAGAATAAGCAGAACTGAAGAAATGGAGACAAAGACAGGGAAGCTGCCAGGGAAGTAGAGGCACACTTTGAGAAAGCATGAGAGAGTGTGAGAGAGAGAGAGAGTGTGAAATGAAAATTTTGAGCTTTTTGCTTTGTTTTCACTTGTTTTGTTGGGGTCCCTCCTCATTTGCAGACATTCGTACAAATTAAAGAAATTGGCATTTTTCTTTAAAGCTGAAATTTGAACGAATACACAAATGTAAGTAAAACTTCCTTAGATTACATATAAACCACTGCCCCTTCAGTTTAAGCCTATGGCCTCTTGTTCTCCTCTCAAATAAATGGAGTTGAGGGACAGCGTGGGCTTGGATGAGTTAATTGTGGTGAAGTTCATATGGACAGGTCAGTAGTCTGAAGTTCTCAGGTAGGGTGTAGGCATGGGCATAGGAACCGGGGGAGACAGATCCCCCCCAGTAACTCATGTGGGGGGACGGATAATTAAGAAATCCCCCCCAGGGCCGTAGGAACCCCCCCAATAGAAACACCTCAGGAGGAGAGAGACGGTGCCGAGTGGTCGTTTTCAGCAGTGTGTGAGAGGGCTTGGATAGTGTGAGAAGGGGGGAGAGGGGGTGTGAGAGATGGGGAGAAAGTGGGGATCTGATGGGGGAAAATGCTGTCCCCCATGATTTTTAGGGGTTCCTACGCCCATGGGTGTAGAATATGGGCATAATTCAAACCAGTAAATAACCTTCCAATCCCCAATCAGTGTATGTAGATTAAAGTTTTTGTTGAGGGGTCAAGGTGAAGTGTCCAGGAAGAAACAAATACTCTCTGCTTTTTTGTTTTCTAGACAAAGGCTTTGCCACCACCAGTGGGCAAAATGACCTACATTTATTTATCTACAAATGGTTTGTTTAAAATTTTTACAATCATTCAATTGAAATACAAGTGTCCTTAAAAAAACAAAAAAAACAGGAATTATAGCATCTATGCATGTGCACTAAGATGATACACAGTTTGTTACCCAGCAGTGTGCATGCACAATTTAAATTTCACAGGGCATGTACACAGTTTAAAGAAGTGGTGCGTGTAAATTGTCTTCCATTCGGCCATGATTTGATGTATTTTCTTGAGAAAATTGATTTGTATGTCTTATGTATGCAAATAAAACTTTATAAAATGAAGTGTGAAGTGTTATGTTATAGTATGGGGATAACATTTCCATTAATATAGTGAGTGATGATGAAGCAACTGCAAACAATACAAGTTGTCTTTGTATACTGTCATGTTATACTCCACTTGAAAATCAGAATGCTGATGATCTCTGCCTTTGACAGAAGTTACTCAAGGGAACAAGCATTTGGTGCTCAAGGTACGGATGATCAACTTCTTTAAATACTGTGAAGGCGTTTCTGCTCCATTGAGAATATTAATTTGTAACAAAGAGTGAAGGAGTAACAAATTAGGGACATTTAAAGTTTCCAGTGGTTTAACCATTTTGGAAACCTTGCTATTAAAATTAGATATTAATCGATATTGAATAGAATTTAGTTTTAGGTGTTCATTTTTAATTATAGGGCTGGACTGGAGACATCGAGCCTTATGATATAATTGTAGCCAACAACTAGATATGAGTGGCCACACACTATGTTTTTAAGGTCATGCTAGAGCGTCAGATCTTGTTTGGCTCTGTCAACCAGAAGCCCACCTTGCATTTGTCTGGTTACCAGATGGTCAGTCGAGGTGTGTCCAATGACATACATGGAAACAATATAATTAGCAAAGGATTTATTTATGATTAAAAACTCTGTATAACTACAGTACTAGAGATAAGCTCTAAAGAACTTTTAAATCCTTAGCTTTCACTTAATATTTTGAGGTTAACTTTATTTCCATCCCAGGCTCGGCGCCGGACTGGCCCACAGGGATACCGGGAAATTTCCTGGTGGGCCGGCAGGCTAACATTAAAAACAGCCATTGAGTGGCTGCAAACGGTATTGGAGGCCTCCTCCAGCGCCAGGGGCGGGCTGGGCAGGCCAGGCCGCCCGAAATCTAATCTAAACGGCCGCTGCATGCTGATGCCGACAGCCGGCGCTACTATAATACTTGTTTTTTTATTTATTTAATATGCCATGCATATTATTTAATTATTTTTAAACCTCTGTCCCCAATCAGCCCCTCATTTCATTGCTGTCCCCATTCAGCTCCCCAGTGTCACCTCTGTTCCTCAATCAGCCCCTCCCAGTGTGACCTCTGTCTCCATCAGCCCTCCCAGGTCACCTCTGCCCCAATCAGCCCCTCCCAGTGCCACCTCTGTCCCCTTTCAGCCCCCCCCCAGTGTTACCTATGATATGCCTTTTAATCCCCTATATGCCACTCTGTCCCATGATATGCCTTTTAGCCCCCTATATGCCAGAGTGGCATATAGGGGTATAAGGCATTTCTGGAGGCAGAGTGGCATATAGGAGGGTATAAAGCATTTCAGGGAGGCAGAGTGGCATATAGGGGGGCATAAGTATTTTCTGGAGGCAGAGTGCCCCATGATATGCCTTTTAACCCCCTTTATGCCACTCTGCTTCCAGAAATCCCATATACCTCTCCTGTATGCCCTATATGGCAGGGTGGTATATATTGGGTACAAGGCACTTCTGAAGGCAGAGTGGCATATAGGGGGGAGAGTGGCAAGCCTGGGGGCCGATGTGAATAACTGGGGGGGGGGCAGGTTGGCAAATAAAAGGAAATAAAAACCAAAAATGTCTCAATCATAGCTTTTATTAAATATGAAAAAATTGTTTACAGGAATTAATAAAGAAATAAAAGTTTCTTATAAGAATACCGTGAAGAATAATGTGATCACTTTTTTTCATCTAAACACGTTTGCAGTAGAAAATGTTTTGATTCCACTATGTGTAATGTATTTCATTTATTAGGGCCTTTTAACACTTTTGCTTTCTGGCATTTTAATACAAATAATTTGATAAAAATAATGTTTTATAGTTATTTATATAGCAAATCGTTTGCTATTAGTCCCAGTCCGGCCCTACCCAGGCTAATTTCGCTTCCTGGACCTTAACTACTGGCACCATCCTACGGATTCCCGTTCCCATTAACCCCTGTGATGCTGCGTTGAGAAGCTAGGCTAGAAGGGACCAGGGAAATTATGTAGGAGATATTAACAAAGACGAACACAAAGATCCTTCATGTTGTTCGTATTCGTGTATGTTTACCCGCCACCAAATTAGTTTATTCAGTATTCGGTTTGAACAACGAAAACCTCCCCCCCTACCCCCCTTTAGGTATGCTACTGTCAACTCTAATTCCTTTATCTTTAGTATATGACATTAATTGAGGAGAATGGACCTCAATCATAACATATTAAGATAGCTGGCTTCACAATTTCACACCACTGTGTACCTGCTAAGGGTGTCAAGGGGGTGAGGCGAGTAGAAAGATTTAGATTTAGGGATTTTCAAGGTTTAGACAGAGGAAGACATTACATTAGTAGTGCTATAAAGGTTACCTGCTTGCAATATTATGGTTTAAAATTGTGACTAAATCAAGAGTAGTAATCAAGACTCCTCAACATCAGATACTAATAAAAATTGAAACATTAGAAATGGGAAATGATGAATGAGGCAATAGAAAGTGGAATTTCTAAACTGACGTCCTCATGACGGTAAAGAAAGTCCAGAACAATAATAAGCATATCCTTCACTGGAAAATCACAAAATACTAAGTAAACACCTTCTCCAGATCACCTAAATGTCACGTTCAAGTTCTCAGGGTCCTCTTCAAGGCTTGCGAGCAGATTAATAGATTTCTTAAACTCTGATTGTCCTAACAATAAAACCAGTTTAAGAATATTTGCAATGGAGGAAGATGAGTAAATATTGATATGTACACAGAGAAAGCAACAAGCCTTTTGAAATACTAGGTTGTCCCAACCGAACAGTATTGCAACTGTTGATCTTTCCATATTACTGCTATTGACTCTTTGGGTGAAGTTACACCAGACAACCTCAAAAACTAATGAAGCAAAAAATTCTTTGCACTTACACCCAAAAACTTCCAACAGGGAAGCAGGACCATTAGAATCTATGGCAACAACATATCTTTTTTACGATGGTCAGAGACCTGGTTTGGAAAGCGCATGGTCCTACATAGTAGCAATGACTCCTCTTAAATAGTATCTAACTAATAATTCTTGTTTATTCTTTTTAAATGGATTTTACAATCAAATATAGTCAAGTACTGAGGGGTTATATTAGTGATATTGTGAATGTTTACTACAGAAAAACTTCAATCTTACATTACGTTGAGCTAAACAACTAAATTACATAATTTGTGTTATAGCACACACTCAATAATCAATTATGTCAACAGCATAAATTATATGCTGTACACTGAACAGTGCAGAATGCAGTTGTTTAAAATGTACTGCCTTACAGACAGTAAAGGGTGGCAGAACTGTATTTTGTAGTAGAGCACATCCATAAATTGCAGTAGACATATTTTATAGAAGAGGAAACTTCAGGTTGCATTACTTCTAGTGGGTAAAACACAAAATTATAAGACAGCATTATAATAGTGTAGATCTGTGTCTTCTATGATGTAACTTGAGATCAGGTCTACAATGGAGGAATGATGTAAGCTTGAATTACTGTAAATTGAGCCACTAATACCTGAACAATCCTGACTTTCAGGACATGAAAAAAAAATTACACTTCATTCACAATGAATGGCAAGCATCGGTTAACATGCATGGTGTACACAGTGATGTATTTACTTTTTGGTGCGGCCTTGGGCCAAACAAAGGACAGCGCTGCCTGCCGCCCCCTCTGCACTGCTCTGCTTCTGGGCATCTGGATGTGACATCATATCCCAGATGCGGAAGGAAACAATGGAAAACTGTGCCAACTGGGTGCAGCCCTTCATAGTGTTAAAGGGCTGGTTGGGACAGCAAATGGTTTCCCTGCTCTCTGATTAGTGGTATTGCAGGGGCCCTAAGGTTGTTATGGGGTAGAGGAGCTACGGCCACCCTAGACTTGCCATGGTAGGCCGGAATATGTCTAGATATATCTAGATATATATACACTCACTGTCCACTTTATTAGGTACACCTGTTCAATTGCTTGCTAAAACAATCACATGGCAGCAACTCAATGCATTTAGGCATGTAGACGTGGCCAAGACAACTTGCTGTATTTCAAATCGAGTATCAGAATGGGGAAGAAAGGGGATTTAAGTGACTTTGAACATGGTGTGGTTGTTGGTGCCAGACAGGCTGGTCTGAGTATTTCAGAAACTGCTGATCTACTGGGATTTTCACGGACAACCATCTTTAGGGTTTACAGAACAGGGTTCAAAAAAGAGAAAAGCTGCGACATTCAGATGGCAGGGTCAGACTTTGGCGTAAAACAACATGAAAGCATGGATCCATCCTGCCTTGTATCAACGATTCAGGCTGGTGGTGGTTATGTAATGGTGTGGGGGACATTTTCTTGGCACACTTTGGGTACCTTAGTACCAACTGAGCAATACATAAACGCAACAGCCTACCTGAGTATTGTTGCTGACCATGTCTGTCCCTTTATGACCACATTTTACCTATCTTCTGATAGAGATTGCCGTTTATTGATACGTCTTCTTTGCAGGGCAGTGTCAAAAGCCTTACTGAAATCTAGATAAGCAATGTCTACTGCGCCACCTTGATCTATCATTTTAGTCACTCAATCAAAAATCTCAATAGGATTAGTCTGGCGTCATCTCCCTGAAGTAAACTCATGTTGTTTCTGATCTTGAAATTCATGTCATTTTTCTTTCTTCCACTAATATTGTTAAGTTAGACTTTATGGAGAAAGGGAATTAAAAACTAGTTTTTTCATTAAAGGACTGGTATAGGATGATTAACAATTTGAAAGGTGTCACCCAATATGCTGATCACCATGAGAATCATTACAAAATTTCTTATAGGTGGTATCTGGTACCTTCTCGTTTAAAGAAAATCTTTCCGGATGCATATGATAGATGCTGGAGAGGTTGTGGTGAGGTAGGGATCACTTCACATATTTGTATTTGTAGTTGTAGGAAATTGAAGAACTACCGGAAAATAGTATATACATTGGTGAAAATGGTCTCATGAGACTTTCCCAATTTAAACCCTCAAATGGTACTGTTTAAGGACTCACCGAATAAATAGTATTGACCAAATTATTATTAAGTATACTTTGATTGCGGCCACATTGGTTTTGCCAAGATATTGGAAATCCCCAAATGTCCCAGGTATTGGGAAATTGATACAATGTGTCATGGAAAACAAAATGTATGAGTTACATACTAGGCCATTCTCTTCAAAATTAGACAAATTATGTATTTCTTGGGGTTCTTGGTAAGATAAGGTTAAACACTATTGCAATAAATAATCCTTAAATGTTAACACTCATATTTTCTTTATAATTTTTTGCTGTTCTTTTGTATATATTGAACATTCTTGTCTTTTTTTGACATGTATTGTATGTATGTTGCCAAACCCAGACTATGCTGTTAAATTCAAGTATGCTTTTGAATGTACTATGTATAATTTTGTATTATTTGTTTTGTTACAAAAATGTTTTTTGAAAAAAAACTTTAATAAAAATATTTGAAAATACATTTATGTGGTTTTATATGTTCAAGAATCCTATCCTATATAATAACTTTCCTTAATTTCCACAGTACTGATGTAAGACTCACAGGCCTGTAATTGCGTGACTCCACCCTCCTTCCTTTTTTTTTTTTAATGGGCAGCACATATGCTAATCCCGTTAACAATGATTGGTTAAATAAATCAGTGAAAACTTTGGCTAGTACACCACTAAGCCCTTTTAATAACTCTAGATACCTCTAAATACCTTAGACAGTTGAAGTAGTACCTCTTACTCTATAAACTTATAAGTAACAAATTAGTCTTACTAACCGAGGTGCCTTTCCTTTATTTTTTATATTCATTGAGGCTGCTAGTCCTTTATCCTCTTTTATATCATCTTTTATCACTATACCCCCCATTATTTATAGAACTGTATAAAAACTTTTCATCCATTACAAATTGAACATTTCCTCCTTGTAGAATTGTCATGACTTTAGTATTGCCAAACTCGGCCCTCAATACCCAAGTGAGCATTTTTTAACAAGATTGTTTATTCAGCCTTAGTTAAAATTGGCCAAGGTTAATGCTTACAATCATCCCAACCATGACACCCCTATAACATCTTTATTTCAACCTATACGATACCACCATTAACTTTGCATCAATCTGACCAACAAAGTGCAGTGCCAGTCAGTGGTTGCAAAAACCAGTAAGCATGTATAACGAGGAGTATTAAATATAATTTTACCTCTTTATAAAGCAATGGTGAGACCTAACCTTGGATATGCAGTGCACATTTGGGCACCAGTGTTTTGGAGCTGAAGAAAGTGCAGAGGCGGGCTACAGAGTTAATTAAAGGAATGGAGAATTTTAGTTATGAGGAAAGACTAGAAAAACTTAATTTGTTTTCACTTGAAAAGAGATCTGATCACAATGTACAAATACATAAAAAGGTCAGTTTAAACAGCTCCTTAGTGATCTGTTCACCAAGAGGTCTCTACAAAAGACACGGGGTCATCAGTTGAAACTCAAGAAAGGAGATTTACAGTAAGAGCAATAAGAATATGGAATTCTCTGCCTAAGGATGTTGTATTATCCAACGCCGTGAATATTTTTAAGAAAGGTCTGGATGCTTTTCTGATTAAGCATAACATAAAAGAACAGTAGTGTTACAAGTTGATCCAGGGAGTTATCTGATACTATGGAATCAAGAAGGATTTCTTCCCTGTTGTGGCATAATTAGTAAACTTTAGAAGTAGGTATGTGTGAAAGGTTGAACTCAATGGACTGCAGTGTTTTTTGAGCCTACTATATTATACTATACTAAGTGCCAAAATTAAACCAAATAAAAGTATCACGGCTGGTATGGGTGTAACCAGATAAATCACCCGTGGAGACTGCCTGCATCAAAAAACCAGCCGCCAAACAGCAACATCGGTATCACCTGAGCGTATGCCCAGGGAGTATTCTGTACATCTGCCCGTAAGCTTTGGCTTCACGAGGGCAACCATACCTCAGCACCTTACCAGCCAACCACATATCACTAATAACTATAACGGTAACCATCAACTGCCATCTGACACTTCACATATCAAAATGTCCTCCTAAAAGAGAGGACAGAGAGTGGGAATTTCTCCTTTCTTAAAACTCACATGGCCTGCCAAAAAAGCACCCCCTTTACCTGCCTCATTAGCTTGGGGAAAGGAAGTTCATGGAAAAGCATGCCAAGACCATGCAAACGGGCTGAGGATGAGAATCAGTTCATCCCCTTAATTATTGGGTGTTAGTGTGATCCATGATCCTTACCCTGGTCATGGTGGCCCTCCACCGATTCACTTGTTCCAAGGCTGTTCTTTTAGTAAGGCACTACTGTACAATAAACACAATGCATCATGGAGACAAACATAAAATCAAAGATTGCAACCCGACCACAGCCTTTGGTATATGTTGGTATCCATTTATTTGCTAAAGCTTAATTTAAAGCTTATTGTCATTTGAATAAGTGCTCAAATAGACATATAAATCACTACTGGTGTAAAATAAAATCCCTCAACTAGTATTAAACATGGGTAAATGCAGCATACAATGGCAAAATGGTGGTAATTATTTCTATTGAGCTTTCTGTGCTATCAAAAAGACTATACTACAGACTATTAGAGTTGAGACCTCAATCGTAAAAGCATTGGGGAAGGGTGAAAACATTCAAGACCCAGAGACAAGACACATGACCTCCATAATCTAGAAAGATGCCAGGAATTTTGAGGACAGTATAACATATAATGCCAGTTTCAGAGAACTTACAGATGTTTAGAAGGTAAGGTTTTTAAGGCATTCAAAAATACACTTTTTACTACAACCACCTATCTTCTAATAGTTTTAATATATATGAGCCAACATTAAAAATAGTATTATGAATAATAGCATTATTAAATAATTAATGTAAAATTAAGGTTGTTTTTTTAGAAAATGGTTTTTCCGTTTCTTATCTATAAGGCTCACTTGTAACATTTTTCCATAAAGGAAAGAAACCCTGGAGTCATAGGCGTAAGGGGAACATGACCCTGCCAGCACTACAGGACGGTGCACATGGTATTAGGGCAGGAAAGGGTTAACTCAGCAAGGGTTAGCACGAGGTGAGAATGCACAGGGAACGAGGGGGAAGTCACAAGGAACGTGACTGTAGGGGGAAGGGGACAGGGCTATAAAGCCCCTCTAAGCACACGTGCAAGGGGCAATTACTGAACACCACAGGAGCAGTTTCCCGCCCGCCCTTCCTCTTTTTGTCTTTTGCTTTGTGTTTTTGTGTTGGCTTTGTGTGTTTTTTCTTTCCCCCTTTCCCTCTTTCTTTTTGCAGGATCCGTTTTCTTTGCTGTGGCGGAGGAGTTCCCTGGAGAAGTTTGAATGATAATGGGAGTGGCAAGTTGATGGTTTGGTTAGAGGTTAGAGTTAATGCCCTCCCTGTACAGGATTAACCAAAGCGTTAAGGTGGAGCTCCCCTATCCGACCCGCGGTCGCTTGGGCGATTGTGGTATCCGGCGGAAGGGGTAGTGTGAAGCCATTGTTTTGTGTTTAGGTTGGGAACCCTCAGCTGTTTGTACACAGGTGTACAGAAGACTGTATAGTATTTATACAGAAGTTATTATTAAAGTGTTTTTACAATAATTTATAAGATGTTAAATAAAGTTATGTCGAGACATTTGTTAAATAAATGTCTCGGCCTTTTCTAAATCCAATCCTGCTGGTGTCTGTCTCTTATTTCGGGTTTGAGAAATGGGGAACCTCCTGGGTATGGGCAGTGCAAGGGTCAAGCAAATACTTATTTTATCGGCACCAGGTACATTCCACCTGTCAAACCATAACAAATAATAATTGAGTAGCTATAGTTTTTCCAATAGTGCAGATGGGAATTTGCATGTTTTCTTAACTGAGATTTTTACCTGCAGTTAGCAGTTTTTTTGTTTTTTTGTGTGTGTCATGCTTTTTGTTAATGTACCTATTTTATTTATATTGAATATCTGGGAAATCTTTCAATTTAATCTAAGGTCTTGGGATAAGGAGGTGCTTCTTGCTTTCCTCTTTCTCTAGTCCCCACCTTCTTAAGACTTTCTGGTCTTTTTAGCCCTATCCAGGGCCGGCCCTACAATGGGGCCAACTGGGGCAATTGCCCCAGGCGGCACTTTAGAAGGGGCGGCACTTTGCCGCCCCAAGCGTTTTTTTTTTGAAGCGGAAGAGAGAGAGAGGGGCGCCGAGTGTTTTTCGCTTACCCGCTCAGCGCCCCTCTCTCTCTCCTCTGCGGCGAGTCTACCTG
>VKOC01034644.1:0-16525 GCA_009364415.1 Spea multiplicata | reverse complement strand
TACTGTGCAAAAGGTTTAGGCAGGTGTGGAAAATGCTGTAAAGTAAAAATGGTTTCAAAAATAGACATGTTAATAGTTTATTTTTGTCATTTAACAAAATACACGAGTGAACAGAAGAAAAATCTAAATCAAATCAATATTTGGTGTGACCACCTCTTGCCTTCAAAACAGCATCAATTCTTCTAGGTACACTTGCACAGCAGGGTTAGCACCTGCTCGGAATAGTTTTCAACGCCTAATAATCATCAACTTAAAGAGTATGTTTAAACGCAATCATTAAACGAAGCAGAAACAGCTGTGTAGGAGGAATAAAACTGGGTGAGGAACAGCCAAACTTACTAAACAAGGGGATGTTGCTGAAGACCGTTTAATGTCAAAAGGCACACACCATGGCAAGACTGAGCACCACAACAAGACACAAGTAAGGTCTTACACAGGCAGATATTTCAAGGCAGACGGGGGTTTCCAGGTGTTCTGTCCAAGGTCTTTTCAAGAAGCACAAAGAAACTGGCAATGTTGAGGATCATAGACGCAGTGATCAGCCAAGGAAACTTAGTGCAGCAGATGCAAAACATGCCATGCTTACTTTCCTTCGCAATCAGAAGATGTTCAGCAGTGCCATCAGCTCAGAAATGGCAGAAAAGAGTGGTACCCTGGAACACCCATCCACTGTCCAGAGAAGCCTGATCAGAAGTGGTCTTTATAGAAGACTTGAGGTCCAAAAAGCCCTACCTCTGATGTGAAAACAAGGCCAAGCGACTCAGCTATTCACAAAAACACAGGAGCTAGGGTGCAAAAAAATGGCAGCAGGTTCTCTGGACTGATGAGTCAAAAGTTTAAATACTTGGCTGTAGCATAAGGCAGTTTGTTCGGCGAAGGGCTGGAGAGCGATACACAAATTCGCAGGCAACAGTAAAACATGGTGGAGGTTCCTTGCATGAGTCCTGGAAGTGTTTCTATGGTCCCCACAGAGCCCATCTCAACATCACAGAGTCTGTCTGTGATTACATGAAGAGAGAGAAGAGGCTGAGGCCGCCTAAATCCACAGAAGAACTTTAGTTAGTTCTCCAATATGTTTGGAACAACCTACCTGCCGAGTTCCTTAAAAAAACTGTAGAATAGATGCTGTTTTGAAGGCAAAGGATAGTCACATCAAATATTGGTTGGATTTAGATTTTCTTTTCTGTTCACTTAGTTTGGATTTTGTTAAATGATAAAAATAAACTGTTTTTGAAAGCATTCTGACATTTCAGCATTTTCACACCTGACTAAAACATTTGCACAGTACTGTATGATTTGTGTGGGTACATTAAACATGGAAAATGGGAATCACGGTTTACCAAACATATAAAAAAATGGCAAAGACACACCATCTTTAGGGTATGGAAAACCATTAACCACAAATATCATCATAGGTGCCCAGTACTAACGCTGGTTGTGGTCCAACTTGTCCTCATTAGATGGGTTCCATAAATAGTGTACAACTCCCTAATGACTGAAATACTTTATAAATGTTTGCTCTGCAGTGCTTTTCTTTTTGACTTGCATTAGAGTAGATTTGTGTCATGTGAATAGGGAACAAAAAAATAAAATAAAACATTTGGCTGCTAATTAATACAAAAGTCCTCATTGGAAACGACTCTTCACTGTAACTTGCATCCAATTAAACACCACGCTTCGTTAATTTGAACGTCATGATCAGATTCCATGTCAATAGCAGTGTAATTTTATACTAGGCTACAGCTATACACAGAAGCAGACAAATACAGACAGAGATACGGTTGTGTGTCAAGTTAAATGTTGATTAATATTAAGCAGAACCGCAAAGCCGAACACAAAAACTATACGGCCATTAATCAGTGGCATCAGCTCATTTACTCACAGAATAAGTGTCTTTGGTACATCAATCTCACACTTATGTTATTGTAGCCTATACAGACTGTCATACTATGGCCAGAGCTGCATGATTACATTACTTTTTTTATAGGCTTTTTGTATAGCATACAATTTTAAGAGAGTGACCCAGAGACCCAAGGGTCAAACCCAGTATGATGATATGATGACAGTGTGCCAGTATGACATATAGTGTGTATATTTAACAAAGCAATTGAAACCTTAAAATAACATTAATGTACGTTAATTTTGTACAGAAGGGGTGGAGGGTCCTCTTATTATTATTATTTATTGTTTTATTTAGCGCCATCATATTCCCTAGAGCTGTACGATGGGTAGCTTACAATCTATTCACAGCAATAAGGTGCAACGTTGGCCAACAGCATCTAAAGGTATATTAACTTTTGGCTATTTAATTCACAATAATGGCACATGTTACAGTTATGACTCCTGTCATTACCAGCAGCAGACAAGATAGAGTTTATTCCGCTTTTTTATTACCCATAATTTTGTATGAAGCCTTTTCTTTTGTAACTCTTCTGTAAAAGTATTGTTTATAAACGTAATATTTTCACTTCAGGAAGGTAGCTTTCGGCTCAGTTGGATTCATATGCTGCACTTTTAAAATTGCCAAAACCTGTGATAAATGGAGTAGATGACAAATTAAATTAAGATAATAAGCCGTCATGGAAAATATCTGACATCTTGTTAGAGTATCCTATTCCAGCTTGGAAGCAAAGCACATTTGTAATCATATCCATCAAACTTTATTTATTTGTAGAAATAAAATACCAGTGGTTGAGAACAGAGCGTTTTTTTTCCATGTGCCACGCAGACCGCCCTTGTAATTGTTATCTGCCCTTTAGTCACTTGTTAGAGTCAGTGCCTTAAATAGACTGTATGAGAACAGCAATTTGGACTGTATCCCACATAAAAATGGTTGTGCTTTACCTAAATATAAAGATGTGGGAAAAGCACTATATCCCAAGGGGATGAACATTATCCTCATTGTCAGAACTAGACCAGGGATCATCTGAACACAGAAAATAAGTTATATCTGGCTGAGGTCCACCACATGATTCCTTCAATAAAAATGTACTGGTGACAAGCAACTCCACTGGGAGAGAAGGGTTGGTAGATATTCCCATGGTATCCATTACAGTAGTTTACATCCCAACATTTACATCTGGTAAGGGAAATCAAAACACAATTGTCTCTTCCACGAAAACATAGACACAAGAGAGTTACCGTAAGAAGCGCACACAAGATTATGCATCTTTACAAGCCAAGCTACACCGACATCCCAAATCCTAAAATTGGAGGGCAGAAGTCCAATGAAACATCTACAAGAGTAAAAAGGACGAATGCTACACCCAAAGCCTGTTCTCCGCTTCGATGCTGGACAAAGACACAATTTGGGAACATGGAGCAGAAACGCCTGGAATGGTTTGCCAGTGTTCATGGCATGTCGCTGAAGGACACAGTGAAGAATCAAACCGGGATGGTTTACAGGTAGATGTTTTACTGTAAGCTAGAAAGAAAGGGACCAGATTTGATGGTCCCATGGAATCTGTGATATGCTCTTTAAATGTTATTACAATGTGTGTGTGTTTTTTCCAAACATTTCACATATTTTTAACAGTTACAGTCATATTGGATCTAAAACAAAATAAGCTATTCTAGTTTTTTTTTTAAAATTGGTTGTTAATAGTTTCCTTAAATATACTAATGTTATTGTCGTGTAAATGGAATACAGGTATCTCAAGCAGCCAAAGGGTTTAAAAATAATGTTGCGAGGATTCCAGTCGTCTAAAGCTCTCCTATGATACATGTTTTTCTAGAAAAGTTCTGTAGTTGCCAAGAGTAAGATGAATATAGTTTGCGCCTTTTTATTTCTAATTCAGTGCTTTCTTGCCATATCTTGTCCATCATAAAGTATAGTACTCTGAGCTTCAATGTATTTTAAATGGAATTCATTTCACTTTACAAAATCTGTTTTAATGTAATTAATGTAGTAATGCTATCACTTTATTACATCATGTGATTGTGTTATGTGTTATCAGTCACTATGGGTTGAATTGATTAAAAAAAAAACTATTATTAAATTAATCGTTATGCCCTACTATTCTGAGTCACATGATGACCCCTGCCATGGATGTCTAGAAATGTATTCAATACAATGAATCTTTGGCACCTATGCTGATAATGGTAGTAAACTGTCAAGCACTAGACATTTGGAGACAAAAGCTTCAGAAACAGTGCTGTGTGTACTGTGTACAGGCCCGGACTGGCCATGCGGACTTTGCCGGGTGGGCCCGGGCCGGAGCGGCAAGGGCCGGGATCGACTTAGGGCTGATGGAAGCTTGCAGCCTCCAGGCCCCTCCTTAAAATAGGCCCAGTCCAGGACTTGTATGCGAGGCTCCGACTGCTGTGGGCCAGATATCATCCAGTGATCTATGCTGTCCTCCTACTATGTATTGTGCACTGTTACCTGGCCGTACCTGTACTTGGGGCCTGTCTACTACAATCCTGACATCCAAGACAAGACCAACGTGGCCTATAAAAAATCTGTTTCAATTATTCTTTACATGCTTTCAAACAGTTACATATTACATGAATCAATTTAAACAAAACCTACTCATCTTACATTTAAACACTAAAGAAGTCCTCTGTGGTTATGAAAGCTATGCGACTTTACTTAAGTGAAAGATGCCATTTCAACTTGTCCCCAAATATCATTTTGGCCTAACTAAACAAGCACATATCGCATTTTTTCTATTACATTTCCAAATGGCATGGCTTCTTTGACCTACAAACAATTTTTGCAAAGTCTAAGACTTTAAAACTCAGCATAAGTAGGAGAAGTATCCATTAGTAAAATGCTAACAGGAGATATTATAAGAAGAGTTTTTAATTAGAATGTATAACAACTCTACTGGCACAAAAAATGCTCCACTTTTTATCATGTAGCTAATTAAAGATGTGTGTGTGTGCAGGTCTCAGTAGCCAACAAGTCAATGAAAATGTTTTACCAAATTAATTTACTCTTAAGATTCAGGAAACTATAAATCAGATGGCATATTATTTCAATGCTCCATCTCACCTTAAATTACTTATTACATAGAGGGCGAATGAGGGATGTCAGCTCATGAAAGTACCATATTAATTTAATTTTAGCATACACACTTAAACACATTCATTCTAACGCACACATACATTAACACACATACTCACCCTTACCTTATCCGAAGCTTTTATTTATAGCTGCTTGCACACTGTGGCAACATTGTAACACGTGACCCTCATTGTGCTCCCACCTCCGTTAGTGGGTGGACTAAGTCCAGTAGGACATGTTTATAAAAACTGGACTGGGCCAGGGACCAGTCACCCCCACTGCCCTCACCAGCCCCATTTACTCTTCACTTGACCCTCAGAGGCGGGGGGTTCTTTGACAATGGTTGTCAAAAAAAAAAGACAAATCAGACATGACCTGAGATGCTGAGCCAGCAGGATGGACCAGTCATGAGCACTGCTGTAACAGACGCAATGCCCTTTCCCTTTAAAAATGTAGTGCGTGATAGGCACCACAAAGGAGATTAATCTATTGGGGATTGTTTATCCAGAATAAACAAATCTTAGGAGAGACCTTCACATAAACCACATTCCAGGAGGAAGACAAAAGAGGTAGTAGAAGTTAATTAAACCGTTCTTGTAATGGAGTGTGATAATGGCGAGAAAAAGTCCATTATTATATTACATCATACAGCCACTAATGACTCAATCTTATCGATTCCATAGAAAAGCCCTGCAGTAAATATCATATTTAGGAGAATCTTAGAGGTACCAAAAGCCAGCGATCATTGCTTGTATACCACATTCTGTATAAAGAGATAGATAGATAGATAGATAGATAGATAGATAGATGCTATTTTATATGAAAAGAGTAATTAAGTATCACTCATATGTTATACCACCTTTACAGTGACAGGGCCAGATATATAAATTGGGGGCACACAGGTTATACCTCCCCATTATTCTTAATAACGATATAATAGGTATTTTGGTTCCTTTAATACTTTCACCACTTGTCAGATGAATGCAAAACTGTACACAAATTATTATTGCGAAATCCAAAGTGCACCCACATATGTTGATTTTTCCAAAATAAGGGATCAGCAATAAAAATCTGACGTGCAAGAGGACTGACTATACTCTGCAACCCTCCTGAATAGCATGATATATGAGAACTCTCCAATATGTACATATGTTCCCTTGGCTTCATGATAGGTGATGACCCAGTTCCTTTTAGAGACAAGTATCAGTTGAAGGACATCACCATCCTTCCATGAGCGCTACACCTCACATCAGAATGCATGGGACATCAGTGATGTCATATGGGCTTTGTAGCATGAAATCAGGAAACAGTGGTGGATTGAACACAGAAATTCCAGGTGTCCAGACCGGGGACACCTTTGTTTGGGAAAGCAGGGCTATTGTTAGGTGGGTGAGGGGTTACGACAGAGATGATATTTGGGAGGAAGATTCTCTTTCTTTAGAAAATCCCTTAATAATATACAAGAGACTGACCTGACAACAAATATTTTCTGTTATATAATTCTATAGTGACTTTACAGGGGGTTAACTGAAAAGCAGTAGTCCTTCTCAAACAGAAGTGGTGTAGGGTATGTATCTAAGCTATATCCATAATAATTTCTCTAAACAAAGCCTATGATTAGGTGCCACCTTGCCAAGCTTTCGGGAGCTGGTCTGATCCCAACTCCCAGCATACTGTAATAGGAATACATTTAGCTGTGGGTACAAAAGCCAGCTGGCTAGCAAGAGAAAATAGCTTAGCTCTTGCCAAAAGGTTTCAGCATTGATTCATCTTCTCATGGTCATGGATGAGAGCTGTTCTCCCGTGTCTGCGTTCTCTCTATTGTCATATTTATGGATGAGATACCTGATAACTCTAGTTACATTGTCCTTTAACAGAAGGACTTGACACCAAATAGTTCTCACTACTATAAGAGGGATCAGGCATGAGCAAGCTCATTTTAAGTAATTTTGTAATCCCCCTCCTTCAAACTGGTGAACATTTAATTTTAAAGCAATTCTGCTACAAAGCGGTAAAGATTCCATTGGTTGCTACTTTTGCCACTTTGCTGCAGAATTGAACCCTATTGTGTTCTTGTAGGAGATGTTGTATCTACTATGCATAAAAATGGTATAAAATATTTGCATAATAATACTTTGTTTTCTTGCTTCAATGGACAATTGGTATATATATAAATATATATATATATATATATATACATTTCCTGTTATGTTATATAGCAAACTATATAGGTTATTTTTGTGTTTCTTTATTATGTTATGCAGTTATGCATATAAATAACATTTCATGTATTGAATCATTTACCTATACATACAACATGTATACACTTGCAATGGGTGCTATATGACTATTCATAATTGTTATTATATGCATTATATGAGTTTATTTTTCATTTGAACCACTTGTTATGATCACCACTTGCTTTTCCTCACTAGCTCCAGGCAGTTTTCACAAACCCTTGCCCTTTTGGCTCTTACTTGCCTTGAAGCTTTCCATGATGCTTTGTACACATCTTTCATACACATGAATGTCGATTTCTGCAGTCAGGATTAAGCACCATCACAAGAAAGTAATATATGGTTTTTCCCTTGCTTACAGTGACCTGTTTGCTATTATTTTACTTATATGTTGTCACTTCTTTGCCCTACACTGATGAAGGTGCTAGTGCAAAGCCCAAGCATTGTTTATGGCGATTACTATCAAGTCCTTGTACCACATTAAGGAATAAAAATGTATGTATGTATGTATGTATGTATGTATGTATGTATGTGTTCAACCAGTTTCTAACACCATGATAGTAACTTTGAGTCATAAATATTAAAAAGTCTGTATAGACTGGGTTCTTAGTGCCAAAGGATCTTCAGTCCTGTAGTATAATAAAAAAACAGCAGGGGGAGCTCTACATTTATCAATTTACTTAAAGATCTATTGGACCTATTAATTCATAGTTTCCCGTTGTAGATAGAGTAAACCAATTCTATACTCTAGCTGACCGCAATTAAAATCAAATGCATTTAAGGCATTAGGTAGTTATAAAAGACATAGAATTACTGAGCTTGGAAAGAAATACAGAATGTTTAGTAGAGATAGGGAACTGGTCTTTTATAACAACATGGCCTACGAATGGCTATATTTGGGTTAATTTCCAATTAACCTTATGTAGGGAAGAGCTGACATGGGTGATTTGCGAGAGCTGAGCTCATCTGATATAAACATTTTGGGCTACTAGCTGAGACATTTCTGACTTATAGACATTGTACATCCAGCCAACAGGAGATGTGGTATAAGGATTTAAGGTGGAATTTTCACAAACTGGGTAGTTTTTTCCCCGCACATTTTATGGGGTTTTAAATATATATTTTTTAATGTAAGTGTGTTTTGGAGAGCGCATATGCAGCTTTTTCTCTACTTTATGTGTTTTGGGCTGTTTGCTACTGGCATTCCACCATGGTCTTTAAAAGAAACCATAGCTAATGGAGCCAATTTTTAAGCAGTATTCGTTACTAAATCATTCGATATATTCGTATTACTATAGCATCCTTCATATTGTAGGAGAGGTCTATACCACACTATATAATCCTACACCGATAATGCATTCGCTCTCGTGCTAACACCTGTATTGCAACTCATATTAATTTTTAAGAATTCCTGTTGTCATTTAATCTGTACTGTAGACCTTATTAGTCAGGCCTTCAAGGTAGGTTACATCTGTATAAAAAAGGCTTACAGGTAAACTGAACTGGTATAAAGCACACAAACAATACAAGCACACAGACAATATACCTCTTATTCTGGATTGTTGCATCTGGGGATCCATCAAGTCTCAGTTACAAGTCATGTAACCATTAGTTATAAAATTCTAGATTGCAGGGTTAAGGTTTAAGACACTATGTTTCCAAATATGTACCAACATAAATCAGTTTGTTTGCTTCTTTAGGAGCCAAAAATCATGGTATTTTAGAAAAGGCTAAAACTTCATCTAATTTTTGTTTTCTTTTTTCTTAAATAATGTATTGCCATTATCTTTTGTTAATGTAATTTGAAATAAAATAAGTCACACATGTTAATAAAGCTGTCACTAATTTACATACGTAGCCCTCTACGTCAATCTCAGAAAGTGGGTGATGGCTTCCCTTTAAAATAATGCATGTGCAATGCCCCTCACAAAGGATTTTAGGGAAATGGGTTACTGATAGAACAAAGGCACATTTTCTTCACACTTTCATCATGCCTTAAGCATACTGAATAGTGTTAACCACCAATTTTCAGTACATGGGCAGATAAAATATACCAAGTTCAACAGAGAAATGCTTTGAAGCACGGAGATGTCAGATAAAATAGGGGAACTGAATGATTTCATACATACAATCATTTGGAAATACTGGTCGGTTTGATATGGAAATGGGTAAATTTGCTATTCCCATCATGGAAATCAGTTGTGATATTTAAACTGCTTTAATGTTGGGATACATGCACATAGATAGAGGAGGAGAAATAAAATTATACAGCAGGGCAGAATTTATTCACTTACAGGCCAGTATTTAGTCTGAAAATATATAGGTATTTAACTATAGTAACCTACATTTAGAAGATAACTTACTCCTCTATGAAGGAATATTGAAGAAAATATATCTGCACATTATTTTACAATATTCATTTTCCCCATTTATTAATAGCACTTTCCAAATAGTGTTATTAAAACCCCATATTATATATCATGTTAACTTACTGTTTTCAGATTCTACATGGCTACTCCTCCCCATGTAAGGGTTAATGAGGAGAAGGAGAGATCATTAGGACAACTGATTAGAACTGGGAGCTCATTTGTGGTCCACATCAACCAGCAGGATAAGCAGTAGAGGCTGGCTGGTCCAAAATTCTTCAAACAGGGCCAGTTTGAGTTTAACTAGACCACTAGCACAGTGGGGTCGTGTTATATGTGCAAGCAGCCATAAGGAAAGGCTCTGGGCAAGGCAGTCAATGTATGGGAGTGAGAAGTTGTGAGGTGTGATGATAGAGTGAGGGTATTTTAATGTGAGTGTATGTAAGTGTGTGTGAGTGTGTTACAGTTCATGTTAGTGTGAAGGTGAGTGTGTGTGCTTGTGTGTGTATTAGTTACCACGAGGAAAGGGGTGTATATTTGTGCTAATATTTGTCGGCCCTGACCCCCTAGCTTGTTGGTCTGGCAAACTCTGGCCCTCCACACCAACAAAGTTGGACAGCATAATATCTTTCACGAGGTATAATTCTCCCATGTTTTAAAACAAATATCTCCAAAAGAATAGCACTGATGTACAGACTAAAATTAACAAATTATAGGCAATTTAACAAATTAGTTACATCCGATGGTGTGAAGGCAACAGTTTCTCTATCAGTCTACAATACTGAAATTATCAGCAATTCATCTGCAGAAAATAATGGATTCTATGGTTGCAGAGAAATGTTGATTCACGACCTTCCCTTGTGTTTAATGATGGCGAGTAAGTAAGTATAATTGAAACACTTTTCTTCTCTACAACCTGTAAATGATGACAATAGTCTTTTAACACATTAATCTCTCTTTTAACTGATGCGTATTATGGAATATGAAGTAGTTGATATGGGCTGCATACTGGCAACATAAATCTGAACAGAGAAGTATGAAAGATAAATGAAATGTGGAGCTTGCCATCTCATTATTTCACAATAGCTATAATTCACTCTTGGAGTCAGCTTTTATATCAGTATATAAATGAATGAGTAGCACCGGTGTCTTGATTTATTAAGCTATGTGTACGATTTCTGTTTATTTGCCAAGTTTGTAACAATCTCCAAAAACTTTTTCAATAGTATTAATATATATATGAGGGGAGGGGGCAACTATATATCAGGCTGCGCCAATGGCAGAAGAAAATGAGACCTGTAAATAAATATTCTGCACATTTAGCTACAAACTTAGCAACACAGCACATTTAGGCTTGGAACGATGTTAAACCCGATATAATGAATGCAAAGAATGTATTTGTTTGTGTCTAAAGTATGTGTTAAGGTTTCTTTTCATGGTTTTATCATTGTGAGAGTTGACACCAACAAGGTCTGCTTATTCCGGAAATTTGCTCTGATAGTATCAAAGTGGTATTAGTCTGTGGATAGTACTGTAACTTTCTGCTACACAGTGTCTAATAACTTGTACAATATTAGTCTGCATGGTTGCATGAACTAGATATTCTTTTATGGATAGATATTGTTTAAGTGGATGATTTTCTCCAAAATATGACCACCTATGTGTTAGGTCCTATAATAAAATTACAGGTAACAAAAATTAAAGAGGGGTCCAGTCAATTACTCAAATGCCGCTAATAACTTTGTCCTGAAGCAGGAATCCAGGTATATATATATATATATATATGTGGTGGAAGTCTGTTCAGCACATAATCCATGCCTGTAGGACTTCTCTGTAACTTTGGGCTGTGGGGCGATTGATCTTTTTTACCCAGCGCCCTGGCAGTAGGTGGTAAAACTAGAATTTTTTTTGTTTTGGTATTTTACTGGAGAAATGTTGTTTTCAGAAGACAGATGTTCTATGTTAATAGAAAGTGATTTCTGCTTCTCTTGAGCTCTGTGAAGCATTTATGTAGGTGTAGTACTAAGCTGTATAATGTAGTCATTGCAGTTACTAAGTAACTACAGAGCTGTAACTTCCAGAAAGCGAAATAGTCTATATATAGCAAAATAACACACTTCTCAAAAAGCACATAATAAAGTTGCATACCAGCACAATTTCTGATGTGCATTAGATCCAAGGTTGCATGGTCTACAATACAACTTAATTGTAAGCACATC
This sequence comes from Spea multiplicata, assembly GCA_009364415.1. NCBI lineage: Eukaryota > Metazoa > Chordata > Amphibia > Anura > Pelobatidae > Spea > Spea multiplicata. Next base: position 4,695 of record VKOC01034644.1, on the reverse strand, counting down.
ATAGTTAACCTTTTTTTTCACTCTAACCTTTACATGACTCCCTCCTGTTCCTTCTCCCTCTCCTACTAATCTCTTTAATTGCACATGCATATTCATGGCAGGTGAGAATCATAATGCCCAGGAATAAAGTTTTGCAAATGCATGAAAATACCTATGCATTACAAAATGAAAGCAAAATCTAGGACCAGACTTTCTTTTCGAGCCTGTCAGACTATTTTATAAAAAAATGGAAAGTACCCTTTAGGGAACATTTGGCTAATGGTATTTTTTTAGCTTACATTTAACAATTTGGGTGCTATGAACATCTGGCATAAATCCGGTTAAAGCGAGTGTTAATTTACTAGGGGGAGGGACATATTTTGGGGACTGAGCTCTGAGTTTTATCAGTTCCTTACAATAATGGGGACATGTGTTAAATCTGGAGGCAGGACACCTTGTGACCATACCTAGGAACTTCCCAGGGCAGGCCACTTAGATCTCCCTACTCTGTGGAAGTGGGACTAGTTGTGTGGGGGTCAGGGCTAGCCACAGGAGGAGGTGAGGCTATTGCCAGACAGGAGAGTAGGTGGGGCAGTATGAGGAAAAATGGGCCAGGAAAATGAAGAGGGTGAGATGGAGTGCTTGACCTGGAGACTGCGGGTCAAACCCAGAGATATGGTAAATCCAGGTATGCTGTGTCCCATATGATTACAGATGTTGGGAGTTGACATGGGCAGCGTAACTGTAAATCCTCATTTTATTTAAATATAAAATTGCTTATTCATCTTTTTCTCCCAATCTAAAATATGGGGACTACAAACGTAAATTGTTATCAATAGGTCATTCAAGAAATGGATAGCACTTTATACACTTCCAGGTTCTGAAAAGCTTTATATTTTTGAGTTCATATGAGGTTTCACTTATCTAGCCTCCAGTGTTACCTATAAAGTGATTTTTACTAGCACTGAGAAGAAGAGCCAGTCAATAGCAGAACAAAAGCCGCAGCTGTAAAAGGCTTTTTCTTTTATAAATAAAGTGAGAAACCCTGCAAGAAACCCTACAGTGCTGTATTTTACACAATAAAAATGGTGGGCCTTACTTTCCTGCTGAAATGCTGAAAAGCGAGGCTGATTACACATTTTGCGAGTAGTCAAAAAGAAAGCTGAGGTAAGGTAGAGGGGTGCAAGATGGAGGGAGTATATATGTATGTCAGAATGAGAATGTATACATAAGGGTGTGTTACCATGGATGTGTATGGGTAAGAGTTTGTGTTAGCATGAATGTGTAAATGTGTGAGCATGCATGTGCATATGTAAGAAGGACTATGTGAGTGTGTGTTAATGAGTAATGTATGAATAAGTGTATGTTAGTATAAGTATGTGAATGCATGTGTACGTGTGTTAGCGTGAGTGTGTACACATGTGTGCCAGTTCATAATTTGGGTATGGGGCAATGGGCAGATGAAAAGGTGCCATCTCTCCCCTGATCACATGCAATAAATGTTGCTACTTTAGTCTAGAGCAGGGGCGTCCAATGTGCAGCCCGCGGGCAGACCCTGGTGTGTGTATGTTTGGGTGTCGGTGTGGCAGAGCCTGTCCTGGAGTGTATTTGGTCATCTGTTTACTGGCACTTTATTTACTGCAGGAATAAATAGAACTATTTAATTTTTACTTATTCGGAGATAAAACACCCTCCTGAATTTGTAGTCACTTCAGAGGACAAAATTTTCTTGGCACAGAAAGCAGTGAGAGGAAAAGTAAAGTTTTATGTTATTTAATCTGTTTCAATCTGCATATTTTATAAAAAATGATTAGTGGTACTAAATTGTGGATTCAGGCGTCCCGTGTACGATGACTTTTTTAGTGTACTGATTACTCCCAAACGCATCACATAAGATTCTATCTTGTATTATCTGCCGAGCACTGATGTCATCTTTATCCAGTACACATAGATGCCTATTTTATCTATTTTATTTATTTCCATAAAATGGGCACCAAAATCCTCAGCACCAGGGCCATGATGCTCTTAAGCCGGCCTGCCCCCAGTGTGCGTTAGCCATCTTAAATGCAGCTTTTACCCACAGTGTGCTCCAGTCTTGTGCAGTTTTATTTGGCTAAACTTGTTTCAAATGGTTTGTGGACTGACTTTGTTTTACTGTTTAAGTTATTCAGTATTGATAGAATGACATATAAAAGTTTATTAAAAAAAACCCAGTTTTTAATATCCATTATAAAGCTAAACGGCCATATTTTCTCACAGTGAAAAATTAGTGCGGCCCACGCACACATACATTTATGATGAAGTGGCCCACTGCAGAAAAACTTGGAAACCCATGGTCTAGAGCATCATTAGATATTTACATTCAGTCAATTTATTTCTGTTCTTCATTGCAAAATATTGGAATATATTGGAGAGCATCAGTTGGATTTAGTGATTGTCAAGTATTTATGAGGAACACTTCACATATGATGAGATAGAAATGGTCTGTAACTGTTAAATTCTGCTTTAGTTAACTAGGCGCACAATTGCTAATAATGCTAGATCCTGTCTCTTCTCACAATGAAAGTCAGTAAATATACTTTGACACCACGTATAAGAGTTTTGCAATGCTTGCTTGTTTGATAATGTCCAAGGAGCTTGTGTTATACTTTCAGCTCTGCAAATAGAAAAATACCCTCAAGCACATTTCTCATATTGTGAAAATTGCTGACCGCACCGTAAATTATAATCACTAAAATAGAAAATCTGATACAGGCATATCCTGTAAGCGTTTTAAACTTTTATGTGTATTCTAGGCGCAGAATTTAATTTCAATTATGACAGACCCTTAATGTTTCACCTTGTGTAAACCCTTTAAGTTAGATCTTGTCTTTGCGTATGCACATTTTCAAGTTTATTTAATGATATGTAAATATGTACTACATACAAACCCCATTGTTTTGGATCCTGACTGCATTTAAGTGTTAGCTTCCTGCGGTGTTTGACGGATCCTGGTTCAATCCATTGGCTTATCCTGATTATGCTTCTGTTCTACTGCTCCTTGGCTGTGATAACCAATGTTTGCTAGCCAGTGTTGTCTGTAAGCTAATGGGTTCACTCAGTGAAACTTTCTGTCTGGCCCCGTGTCCTGCTGTATCCTGTTGCCCTCTTGATGTGTTCTTAGGCTCTTGCCATGTTACCATACATGGGAAGTCTCTGGGTTTGCCTGGAGCACTGCTTCACCGGGTCTCAGGCTCACTACTGGGAAACTCTGGGTTGCAGGAGCTACATTGTGGCATGCGCCACTCCCCGCCCACTTTCACTCCCAACAATGCAGTGGGACCGCCCACCGACATCAGCAGGGCCTACTACCTGCACCACTCAAGGGGGGCTCAGGATACCCGGTGTTCTTTCCATGCCTTGAATAACTAAGTCTAGTGGTCTCATTTTCACTAGACCTAGATGGGCACGCATCTTGCTCTTCTTGCTCTTTTGCCTTTTTTTCTTCTGTCTTCATTTTTTCTTAGCTCGCTGCTCCAAAAATTCTTCTTTCTTCGTCCGTTTCACCATGGACAACAGCACATGTCTTCCTGGTGAACTTCTGAGAAAGAGCGGGGCCTCCAGGCACACCCTCTCCCCCGATTGGCAGAACTGGGAGAGGCTGTCTCTGTGGCTTTGCCCTTTTGCGGAAGTCCACAAAGAGACCAGAATAATACACATAGATTCACAGAAAAAGAGAGGTGCAGAAATGCTTCTTTTTCTCAGCGAATCTACCTTTGTTATTCTGGCCTCCCGGTGACCTTCAGCAAAACTGTGTGATCTTTAAGTGTCATTCCTCACACTCAGCATTCTAGAAGAGACAATAGTGAGTAATGCCTGCCGGTTGAAGAAGCCTCCTGTCTATGGCTTTCACCATCAAAGTGGACTCACTTTGTATCAGTAATCCTGTCTGAGAGCAGAAAACAGAAACAAATGAATGTACCAGCTGCCGGTCTCTAACATTCCAATAATAGTAAGAGTAATACGCAAGATATCCCCTTTTCTGTTGAGATGGTTCATGACTGTCGGCTTTCAGTACAATGGGGATGATTTATATTGGATTTACAAGCCCACATTTCTGTCAGAGTGATACAAATGACCATTAGGGACATTACCACTTATTGGCTACCAGCATAGCTTCTAGAATACTCACTTAAAAAAACCAAGGTCCTGTAAAGACAAAACATATGGTTTGTGTGATTGTTAAATCAGATCTGTCACTTTATCCAGATCCTACATTGTACAGTTGTACATATCACAAAGGCCTATGTAATATGTTTAAAAATTAAATTAATCAACATTTTCTCATGTTTCTACCATGGGTCAAGCCATCTTAGATTCTTGTTCTCAGTATCTGCATGTCCCGATTAAGTTATTCTCCTCCACATATTACATTTCTGATTATCTAAGACATCAAAACGTATTAATCTCAACATAGTTTAAATGAGGTATGCCCAACATGGGCTTCCATGGCATTCTTTTCTTATAAAGTTTAAATCTTTTTCATCAACAATAATTTAATGAACATTTTTTGTAACACAATCCATAAATTGACTAATTACATGTTCTCAAAAGAAACCATGTCAAACAGTTATTGCTGGAAAGGCTGGGTTGCCCAGCTGTAGATTCTTGTCAACTTCCACCCCACTAACAATACTCAAGTTTGAAATGATGGTGTAACCTTTGGCAAAAGGAAAC
>VKOC01034631.1:0-10911 GCA_009364415.1 Spea multiplicata | reverse complement strand
TTATATTACTAAATATACTGCCATAAAAGGAGCATTTTCACGAACTGCTGTCTTATATGTTTTTTTTTAAGGGATTGTAATAAAAAAAATTGTATTATTTACAGTGCTTAAGTGTTTTTGATGTCTTTAGATAAACGTATCGGCGTTCAGGTTTGTCTGAAGATGGAGCTTTATATCAATTACCAGTTAAAGTTAACCATTTGGCTGAGAATTAGACGAGTCCTTTTTGGAGGTTTAAGTAGTAGGAATGCCTCGAGCGGAATGGACACAGAGAAGCCACTAATTGGCTGATGTTTCAGTCCTGATTTGAAATGTCATAGGCCTTGGATGTCAGGATCCATTAGCTTAACCGCATGGCTAAGAACGTTCTTCCCAACACAAGCAAGGATCGTGGAGTTCTGTCAATAATTTAAAGACATTTATTATGGATTAGTCATAGAATCATAGAATTTGCCAGCAGATCAGGCCCATTTGGCCTGTTTCTCCTGCCCTTCATGCATGGGATAGACATACGGCTCCTGAATCTAAGACGAGCCAACGACTGATTAACGTTTGAGTCTTTACAGCAGGAGAAACGGGCGACTAGATGGGGGCCGGATGGGGCCGATCTGCTAGCTAATTGTAGGTTTTTATGTTTCTAGTAAAGACATTTTTTTCTATGGTTTTACATAACAATCTGTTCCTTAGCAGGTCTAAAATTAAGTAAATACAACCTCAGATGAACAACACATGACATATTACAACATTGTCCGGATTTATTCAACAAAAAATCAAGCCAAAATGGAGAAGCCATGTGTGAAAAGGTACATCTTGTGATTCAATAGCGTGTAGAGCCACCTTTAGCAGCAATGACTTAAAGTATGATTCTATCAGTCTCTTGCATCGTTGTGGAGGAATTTTGTCCCACTCATCTTTAAAATGTTGCTTCAGTTCATTCAGGTTTGCGGGCATTTGTGTTTGTTTATGCACCGCTCTCTTCAATCAGGTTGAGTTCTATACTTATTTTATTGGAGTTTTGCAACACCTTGATTCTATTCGTTTTCAGCCAAGCTTTAGCTGTCGGACAGATGGCCTGACATTTGACTTTAGAATACTTTGGTATACAGAGGACTTCATGGTCGACTCAATGACTGCAAGGTTCCCAGGTCCTGTGGCTGCAAAGCAAACCCAAATCATCACCCCTCCACCACAGTGCTTGACAGTTGGTATGAGGTATTTGTGCTGATATGCAGTGTTTGGTTTTCGCCAAGCGTGGCACTGTGCATTTTGCCTAAACATGGCCTTGGCTGTCCAAAGGACATTGTTACAGAAGTCTTGTGGTTTGTTCAGATACAATTTTGCAAACCTAAGCCGTGCTGCCATGTTCTTTTTAGAGAAACAAGGCTTTCTCCTGGCAACCCTTCCAACCCCAACCACACTGGTTCAGTCTTTTCCTAATTGTACTGTCATGAACTTTAACGTTTAACGTGCTAATGGAGGCCTGTGGAGTCTGAGATGAAACTCTTGGGTTCTCTGAAGTTTCTCTGAGCGTTGCACGGTCTCACCTTGAGGTGAATTTGCTGGGAAGTCCATTCCTGGGAAGATCTGCAGCTGTCTTGAATGTTTTCCAGTTTTGAATAATCTTTCTCGCTGTAGAATGATTGACTTTCAATTGTTTGGAAATGGTCTTGTAACCCTTCTCAGATTGATGGGCAGCAATAATTGCTTCTCTAAGATCATTGCAGATGTCTTTCCTCCTGTGTTAACCCACACCTGAACGCTCCAGACCAACAAACTGCACACGTCCGCTACTTTGCATCTTAATTCCCATGGAAGCAGTAAGGGTGTACTTCACACATGGCTTCTTCATTTTGACTTTATTTTTTGTTGACTAAATCATGACATGGTGTAATATGTTATTTTCAGACCTGCTAAGGAACAGATGATTGTTATTGTGTCCTTACATGTAAAATTATAGAATTCAAAGAGGCTGTACTTTTTCACACGACTGTGTGTGTGATTATATATATATATATATAATTTTATTTTAATGATAAAGAAGAGCTGGTAAGTATCTCATTTGGATGCGATATTATTATATTTTATTTAGCAGTGAACTGGGATACTTGAAATTTCAGTGACATGCTGAGGAGCTTGAAAAAAGTTTTTATAATATATATATTTTCTTCAAGCCTTTAATCCTTTAGGTGCTACCGGGCTGAAATGCATTAGTCAGACTGAAAAAAAAAATAGCTATCACACGAGAACTATCTATCCGAATGTTGGATTGCTATTCTAAAAAGGGATTCAGCGTATTAAGGCAAAATAGCAATAAAAATGACCAGTAATAGAAAAAAAAATGAAACTGCCTTATAAATTGTCTGACATAATTCAGTTCTGGATAAGCCAGTTTTTCCTAATATTACTTTATGAGTACATGATAGAGACAGAACCCCCCCGCACCTGTGCTAAAAGCTGAACACCAATTGGATATCTCATGGTGGAATTTTGAGAGTCGGGTCAGGGCAACAAACCAGCAGGTGCCGTGTACGTGAACTAAAATTAAGAAAATGTAAAGAGGTAGTGCCCCTGCTTGAGCATAAACCTCAGCGCTGTATACAGTAATAACCCCAGGTCTGTATACCGTAATGTTGGTGACAAATACCTGGTTTTATCTCATTTTGTTCCAATAAACTCCCTTTATCTGCACACCTGGAGCCACCGTTGCTGTCAGTCATGTGATATTTGGGGTGGCATTCCCGGCTCAAACACCACACTGAGCTGATGCTTTATGGCAACGCTAATGAAGTCCGTTCTTCCAGAAGGACAGTGGTGCAGAGGGATGCAGGAGGTGCTGCCCTGGGTTAGGCCTAGGACAGCGCCTAACGTTATTACACCAGTGGCCAGAACGCATATAAACGGCTAATGTGCAGCTATTTGAAAACGTAATATTATCAAGCAAAAACTATAACTGTTTAAAAAAAAACAAATAAACAATTTAAAAAATAGTACAACATTTTGGAAAACGTATTCTTCACCTCATACTAGGACTAAACAAATTTGGTGAGAATTAAGGTGTCCGGCACAAAAAAGCCATGTTAGTAAAGAAGAGCTTTCTCTATTTTTTTTATAAAAATAAAAACTGATTTATTTTTCTTTTGCCCAACCTTCTGTTGGAGTAACTCCCTCTCTTTCTTTCACCCCCCTCTCTCTCTCTTTCTCTCTACCCCCCTCTTCCTTTCTTTCTCTCTTTCTTTCTCTCTTTCTTTCTCTCTCTCTCTCTCTCTCTCTCTATCCCTCTCCCCTTCCCCTCTCTTTCTCTCTACCCCTCTTTCTCTCTACCCCCTCTCTCTCTTTCTACCCTTCTCTCTGTCTCTACCCCTTTCTTTGTTTCTCCTTTTATTTCTTAAGTGCGTAGTCCTCTCTAAGCTCAGATGCCGCCAGCTCCACCGCATTCCCTTTTTTCCCCCCTCTACCATAAAAAAAACGAGAAACAAATGATATTGAAAACGCGGTCGTAAAAAATGAAAGGTGCACAGATGCCACTCAGAAGTAAAACCTGACTCCAAATATCACAGGGAAATCAAAACCTGAAACGATGAGCGCAGACAGTGAAAATGAACAAACACCGTCACTTAATGCATGCGCAAGAACGACACAAAATGTCAACAGACATAAAAGGAGAAATGATCGTCTGAGAAGAAGGAGATTGTGTACAAATACGGAGACGGGCGCATCTGGATAACAAAATGTCTCTGCTTTCCTTCAAATGTAAAAGGCTGGCATTTCTGTAATCTGCGAAAGGTGCGTTGGAAACACTTTGTGCGAGCCGCTGCGTTTCGCTCGGTTGATATACTTTATGAAGCACATAACACGGTAATATACCTGGAGGTTTAGAGCTCGCATCGAAAGGTGTTCTATTATATTGATTTATTGATTTACCGTACTTTGTTCTCCGTGAAGCAGGCTTGGTCGCTTATATACATTACATATAATATTACACTTATTTATCGAGCGGCAGCGGGTTCCGTAGCGCTGTTAGAATAACGCACAGTTAATAAAAACATTAAAGCAAAAAAAAAAAATCAACATTTTAACTGTCCAAAAACATCTTTATTATGTCTGTACTGAATGCCGTCACGGCCCCAGGGACAGCTCAAACTATAAGCAAACTGGTCGCTGTCTAAGGCACTCGGATATGGGACGCCAGTGTGAGCTTCTTCCCTGTATCTGTAAGAGAAGGAGCTTCCCCTAATATTCCCCTTTTTCGTGGAGGAAGTGGGCTTGGTAAGTTAAGCAGAGGCGGGGCTAGCTGCATTTGGAGGTGGGATATAGTCATTTGTATGGGTGGGACTAGCCCCATGCTTGAGTGGGCGTTATGTGGAAGTGGGCGGGGACTTTTTTAAAAAAAAATATGACTCGGAGACTCAAGGATTCCGCGCTTCACCCGGAGACTCCAGGTCAAACCCCCCCCGTTTGGGCGTAACGAGACCTTGCAAGCCGTACTTATACTCTGTGCCGCCTTTAGCCACCGAGCTCCACTTATAATTTACTAAGAAACCCAAAAACCTTTAATTAAACGCTAATAGAAAATAAAAAAACAAACGATAGCAGACGTATCTTCTTCAATGGGTTATTACGTCAGCAAAATATTTGTCCATGCCACATATATTTGGGGGTCCCTTTTAAATTATGTCAACGTTACAGCTCTGGACTCCCCTAAAAAAAACATTAGAATCCAACAAATGGGGAGGAATAATCATGTAAATTGTCTGCCAACGTATTAAAGATGGCTACTTTAATGATAAAGTGGGTTTCCCATCCAGGTATTTTAGATATTTGATATACCGATCGCCGGTACACTGGGTGAGGATGTAAAACGGGCTGTAAAAGGAAGGATTTAGGAGACTGGCAGCTTTATTATAAATACATATTTAATCGGACACAAAAAAGTATTGCAGTGTGCAGAAAAAAAAAAGTTTTTAATTTAGAGACTGAGTTTTTGGCGCCGCCGCCGCCTTTCAGCTCTTCTTTTCCTCTGTGACACGGAATATAACGTCTCGTCTAGGACAATAATACTGGAGACGGCTGACGGCTTCGTCTGCGTTCATTATCTCTCCTCCAAACCTGACTTTCGTACACGCGAAAGCACTTAATGATACATTTTATGTCGCCGCAGAAGACGGCCGCGATGGTAATGCTCTTGCTAATCAGATTAACATTTTAGGGTTTCCCTTAGGACCTTAGTCAGGGGCGACGGGAAGATTAACCCTTTAAGTATACCTCTCCATTCATTTACTGCACGCTGTGAACTGGATCCCAAACGCTGTCTTACCCTTCGGCATTTGCGATAAAACCATTTAAGGTTATTTTATATATTAAAATAAGTATTATAGATTTTAACAGGTAGGGGGCAGCGTTTCAAAGTGGGGGGACTCCCTAGAATCCCCCCCATGCATTTGTAATGGTAACACCGCAAAGGTATTGAGTATTTGGCAAAAATGTCCCTTTAATTCTACATATTTTTTTTATTTTACCTATTAGGTACCAGAAGATCAGTCATTCACTCGGGTATGCGATGTACCTTATGCCACAGCTAAGAAAAAGGTTAAAAAATATACATATATATAAAGGGTTAAACACTTAGCATGTCTTAAATATTTCCTTTTTTGTGATAAATCTTCTGCCCAATGTTCTGTTGAGGACTCTGCTAAATTATCTTCGTTAGCGGTTCAAGAATGTAGCAGGAGATAAAAGAGATGTCATAAGCGGGGGTCACAAAATTCTGTTTTAAACTATAATTAAATGACAGGTTGAGTACTTTTATTTAAAAAAATTTTTTTAAAAAAAAACACTCATTAAAACCAAAACGGACATTGCGATACCTTCATACCCATCAAACATTCTAGGTTCCTATGAAAGAGGGGCATAGGGGTAGGGGAGGGGCACAGGGGGGGAACGATGGGGGATTTGGGATTTAGTTATATATAGCGCCAGCAGATTCTGTAGCAATATGACAATAGGGGACGGTGAAAATTAACAATAATTATTAAAATATACAATTGAATATTTACCGGTACAGAAGAAGCTTGAGAGCTTACAATCTATTACTTGGGACCCAAAGTGGGACTGGCAAACTAAAGCCATGACACTTTATCCATATGAAGCACCATTCCTTGGTCTTTGAGAAGATTTAGCAGCTCATTTTCAAAAAATATATATATATTACCTGTTAGAACGAACCAGCGCACAAAAATAGTTGCAAAAATTTGTATCGCTGTCCAAAAAAATGTTTAGAGTCTAAAGAGTCCCATAGGGGCCGCTGGATTGGTTTTCCAGGCTATTGCTAAGCCGGTCCCTCTGGGTTTGGACTCTTACTGTTCCTCCTTGCTGACGACGCACACAGAAGACATCTGTAGATTAACCAATGGAACGCCTCGAAGCGCCGGCAGACATCGCTGAAAATTGTCCCCGCCGCCCGGCTATTAGAAGAAAGTACCCGATATGGAGACCTCTCTTCAAGGTTTCTTTTTGTCCTCCGAATTCTCCCATCAAACTATTATTATTATGATTATATTTCCAAGGATTTTTTTTTTTGTTGTTTTAAATTTTTTTACGGTAATAAAAATGAAAAACATACTACTGGACGGATACGGAATGTGATAAGTATTATCTGTTTATTTTGGAGACAAAACACATTTTTTGTTTTGGGAACGCTATAAGTTTTGCCTGGAGCCCCCGGGTGAAGCGCCACTTGTCCGAGTCACCATGGGGAAACTCCGGGGAGCGGCACTGCTTCACTCCCCACTTCCTGTCGGCTTCCCTATCAACAGCGTCTGTTTTGTGACCTCCTACCCGCAACGGGGGGGCTCCAGGTAGCCGGGGCCACAAAGTTCCCCGGTATGCTACTGCAGTGTCCATCTGGACTATCACAGTAATATAGCCCCAGTGCTGTATATATTAATGTCTGTCAGCATTGACAAAAACCTGGCTTTATCTAATTTCTTCCAAATAAGTGACTTAATCGAAATTGGCGGGAGATCTTCTTTATAGACATCAAGGAAAGGAACATCACCAGCCAAGTGGTTCACCATTCATGTTCTTCATGCCTATGGTTATGCTTACCAAGGGTGAAAACATGGCACAGTAGGGTCATTAAGGCAAGGGGAATATCAAAGGAGTGCGGCGTTGCGTATTGATGATAAGGTGTGATGTTACCAGATTACAGTATTGTAAGTTGGACCTAACAATGCCATCCTTTCTGAACGGTAATGTCCTCCAATTCAAATGCTTCAGTAAAAAGTCAACTTAAAATAAAAAAAACATGACATCAATGGGTGGTCGGGTAGACAGGTTGGGTAGAAGGCACCTGGAAAGCTCATTCATCAAGACTGTCCCAGATACTTAGTCTGTTGGCACCTAACTAAATAATTTTGGACGCATCCGCCATTTTGAATTAACTTTCTTAGAATGTTTATGGGATCTGGAGAAGGATCTTCTCCAGAGACTGAAATATGATTTAAGGGGCTGTCGTATAATTGTCTAGTTCGGCAGAATTTCAGCAAAAGTCACATTTTGGTAAATTATAGGAAAAAATCCTAAAGAAAAAGGAAGCAGCAAAGAAGTGAAAAATTACGTTTTTCTATTTTCGTTTGAATATGTTTGTAATCATCCAATTTTTGACCTCTTTTTGTTCTTGAGGTGAAGAAGGACTAGAGATGAAAAATAAGTAAAATGTCTAATGTATCCCGCCGCGTTAGCTTGTGATTAAGTGAGACATGGTTTGGCTTGCGTCTTTTAATTAGAATTACCTGTTACATAAACGGGTCTCTATTCTTTCCTGTCCCCAGCTTCCGAGGGGAGGAAGAAATAAAATTCTACCGTTCTTACGCATGTTGACCTTTTAATTGAAGGAGCTCGGTTTCTTCTAAATAGGCAATTTCATACTTGTAGATTTTGATTTCCCTGAAGGCAGGAAACATTTTTTTTCCCCGCGTACCACAAAGTAGGCCGCGGGTCTCTTAACAGACGGCGGTAAAGGCTGGGCTGATTACAAGGTGATGTTGGCCACCGTGCGGCCCGTGGCCTTCAAACCGCCAAATCCTCTCGGTGAAACTATGACTTCTTCAGTAAATGGAGATTACAATTCAATTAATCACCAGGTGAAAGTCTGAGAATTTCATGCTGTGATCTATAAAGAGATGATTAAGGAGATAGAAACGGCAAACATCTCCCCGTTTTTATTGACTGTATAGAAAGAACGTGTCTTACATTCCATACATGGACTATTTTTGACCAGGTTAAATATACTATTGGTCTTTAATTTCTTTTTATATTTGGGATACTTGGGATCACATTTATTATTTTTATTAATTATTTATTTTTTTTAATCATTTTTAATTATTTTTTATCATAATAAAAAAAATAAAGATAATAAAAAAATAATAATAATAATAATTATAATACTAAATGTGATTCCAGGTATCCCAAATATCAGTGTAACCGTTTAGAGATATTTCGATTAAAGTGTAAGCTCACAGAGGAGCTGAGATCAGTGGCAGCCTGTGGCAGAGCCAGCTATATGTAATCAGTTGCCTGTCCTTAAGTTCTCGCCCTTCTCCTTCTTTCGCCCTTACAAAAGCTGCCTGAACCAATCAGTGGCAATCAGCAACTTGCAGTTTCCTACTCGCTGTAACATTTTTGTAACTAAATGTAGCATTTGAAATGATATTCATAGCGCTATTGAAAGTCTAAACCCTTCCCAGAAATAATTATTGAATAAAGTGAATAGATATTTATTTTTGTCGGGAACACTTAACAAAATTTGGTTAATTCTGACCTTAAAACACATCTGTCGGCGAACCAAGAGAAGTAGACAGGACCTCAAGGAATCCCAATTTTGTTTTCTTCTTCTTGTATAATCTCACCTATTTAGAGTATGTAATAAATCTTACAGGAATTATTTATTATTATTTACTATTATTTACTAATATTACTAATAGTATTACGGATACTACTAATATTAATACTACTAATTTTTTTTATTTTTTTTTGTCATTTAAATTAGTATAAAACTACAACAAGCTCAATTGTTTTGCTCATCTACTAGAAGCTAGTGATATTGGCCTCAGGACACATTATCCATAACAGATTGCGCAAAGTAAACATTTTTTTTTTTTTTCTGTCAATATAGAATTTGTTCAGTTTGGATAAATATCAAATTTAATAATTCACATGCGCCCACACGGACAAATTAAAGTAAAACTATTCAGGCCGGGTACAATACAGCAAAATAAAAGAAAAAAAAAAGAAAAGAAAAAAACGTATTACTTTTGAATATTATTGTATTATTTTTAGCCTATATTTGTGATGTTTTGCTACAATTTTAACTTGCCCATGGGATATTTCCTTAAGTGTTGTAGACTTCATTAGTGTGTTAATATGCTCTCTTGAATTTTAATTTTATTTTTTAATTTTTTTTTTTAAAGACGCGTTTCGCTTCTCTCCACGCTGCAAAAAAAAAAAACATAAAATAAAGTTTTTCTATGAATTGTAACCCTGCAGCACTTAGCAAACACTTTGATCTAATGAGAATATTATAGCTTCTAAGTCTCAGCGCACCAAAAGCCTCGCATCAAAATTTAAATGGCACCTTATTACATTAAATACCTTTGTGGAAACAATAATGCGATATGAAATTAAGGGAGAGTGTATTTTAGAACGGCTTTCGGACTCTAAATTTGATTTGCGGTTTAGACGGTTCTCTGGATGAATTCTTATCGGGCCTAAATTATGTGAAGAATAACAATTTGTTAAGTATTAGGAGAACAAAAGGAACTGGATACTTAACTCTTTCGCTACAACTGCACAGGAGAGTAATTGAGGGGGGGAGGGAAGGTCTTCAGTCAATTAGGCAAACCATTCAAATTTTATTCAGAAAAACAATGGTTGGCGGTAATAAATAACAAATGAAAGAAAAATAAAATATATATAATTATTATATATATTAAAATTTATATATAAAATAATAATTTTTTATAATTTTATATATATTACATAATATAATTAATATGATCCCACGTGAGCTTCCGCCATCTGATACTCTGAAGATGAACGTCATTGGTTGGGCCCTACAAGAATCGACTGGCCTAGGCCCCCAAGTGGTTATAAGGGGCCGTGCTTACGAGCATGAAACTATTATTCTTATTTCTCAGATTCTGTCACGTATAATATAATTTAAGTTTGAAAAAAAGTCAATACCCATCAATATTACTTTTTTTGGATCTAACCATTCCATGTCCCAGGGGAAGAAACAAATGTAGATATAACCAGGGCGGCTAAAAAATCAAAAAATCTATTTTTTACACTTAAGACTTGTTTAAAACTTCTTTCGCCCCACAAAATGGACCTAAGGTTTTTTCTTTTTATTAATTATTATTTCTGAGTTTTCTTCTTGGATGAACGTGCAAAATCCCGAAAACATAAACGAAGGAGGTTGAAATATCAGAGGGTCACAGAAGATACGTCAAGCAATTTGTAGGAGAATAATTTGGCTGAATGAACCTCCCGGAAGAAGCTCTGGCTTCTCTTACATCTTAATACGCGGCGGTTCAGGGCAGGTCTGCCAAGACGCTCGGCTGTTAATTACAAAGACGCCCTGTGGTTATTTAAGGCCCTCGGAGAGTTATCAGCAGCTCACACGGAGATAAAACTCCTATTATTTACTCTCTTTTCTTCACTTGCACCAGTTCGTATTTCATGCCTGTGGTGCGCTAGATAGCAGAACGAAGCGGTTGGGCTTATCGGGCGCCCCTTCCCTTTCTCCAAAATATCTCCTTAGGGGGCGCGTTGACGGTCGCATCAAGATTCTGCATTTTTATGAAGCTTTTAACCAGTTTTATTCTTTTACCCGGTGACTATTTCTTTTATTAT
>VKOC01034624.1:0-11069 GCA_009364415.1 Spea multiplicata | reverse complement strand
CCCCCCATTATGTCTCTCATAGTTGAAGTGTACCTATGGTGAAAATTACAGTCCTCTCTCATCTTTTTAAGTCGGAGAACTTGCACAACTGGTGGCTGACTAAATACTTTTTTGCCCCACTGTACATTACAGGAGGAAACATTTGAAATATTTAACATAATACTAAGAAAGTGCATAGCATGCTTTGCTGTAGCATAGAAGGTGCTTGTAATTCAGGAAAAAATATTTTACAGACATCATCAGAGGATATTGTTAAGGTTCATCACATACTGAAGCCACATCCATCTTTGCACCCCACATGTCCATGCTTTACTTACAAAAAATATGTAAATTATAAATGTAATTATAAAAAAGACAATTACACTGTAATCAATGACACTGTCTAATTTATTTCACTGAATGCATATGTCAATGATTGTGACAAAACAAACATTGGTAATAATTTTATACCCACCAAACTCAAGCATTTTTAAATATGGAATTATGTGTTGCAAGTTCATTTGTATTCTGATCTGCACACCTAGCCAAAACCATTTTGTTTTTTTTCATTAGCCTGGTTGAAAGCGACTTGTCCTGCTTGAGTGGCGCTGGAAATAAATGGGAGCTTGGATTGGTTCATTTAGATGAAGCACTGATTATTAGGAAAATTGTTTTCTTCAAACATTGTTTCCTTGCAAACTGCTAATGACAAAGTAATGCTGTCTTTTTGAATTAGTTATGACATATGTGCCCCTATTCTCTGTATGTGCATTTAAATAATGATGCATATAAGATATATATATATACAAGGTCAAGGCAATCCGGGTCAGTAGGCAGGCAGCAGGCAAAAGACAAGGTCAAGAGGCAGTCAGCAGGGTTCAGCACACAGAGTGTCTCAGAATATCTGAGCGCCAACATAAAGGAGCTCAAGAGTTTTAAAGGGAGCTCAGGCGTGACGTCATGCGGTATGCCTGCAGACCCGCCCCCGTGCCACCCGTGATTAGAACATGTTGAGGAGGGAGACACGTGATTAGACACATACATGGGAGTACCCAGGGAGTGAAGACCCGAGTGACGGAGCCAACGAGGGACGCCGCAGCAGAGAGGACAGACGCCCCCTCGTGCACCTGCTCCTCCCTTCTCGCGGGAGCGAAGGACGGACGGGCTGCGGCCCCAAGGTATGCACCTATCTAATCACATGGCCCCCTATCCAGCCCTCCGAGAGCCTCCAAGACAAGGACAGTCAGGGTGGCAAAGATGAGGGGAGCGGACCTTGGCAGGAGCATGGATGTTGTCTACCGGTTCCCAGGAATGATCCGCCACACCGTAACCCTTCCAGTGGATCAGATACTCGAGGCGACCCCGCCGAAGACAGAAATCAAGGATGTGTTGAACTTCGTGATTCCTGGTCCCCATCCACCTCCACAGGTGCCGGAGGTACAGGGTCTGGTGAGGCGTCTGTGGGAGGAATCCAAGGCTTGACGAGTGACACATGGAATACGTGGTGGATACGATACGTCCTAGGCAGCTGCAGACGAACCGCAGCAGAACCAACCATCTCAAGGACAGGAAAAGTTTCTTGGTTGGACACGGAAGACGTAGGTACTCGGTAGACAGCCATACCTTTGCCCCCGGTTGGTAGGAAGGGGCTGTGGAGCGTAGACGGTCAGCGTAGGACTTGTACTTGTGCTGTGCGTTGAGTAGGTTGCCTCGTATGAAACGGAACGACTGTATGATTTTTTTTAGCCTTGTCAATGCTTTGGCCACGGAGTCAGGTATGGGTGAACCAGGTAAGGACAGAGGGTGGTACCCATAGTTGGCATAGAAAGTATTCTGCCATGGGAAGTAGGAGGATCCAATCGTCTTGAACGTATGTCATAAAACATAGCAAGTACTGTTCGAGTATTTGATTCACTCGTTCGGTTTGGCTGTTGCTTTGGGGATGGAAAGAGGAAGAGAGGGTGCTTTGTTTGCTTAGGCCCTTGCAGAATGCACACCAAAAACGGAACGTGAACTGTGTGCCTCGGTCTGAAGTGATCGTTCTGGGGAGTCCACGCAGGTGGAAGATCTCTCTGATGAACAAAGTTGCTGTCTCAGTTGAGGTGGGCAACTCTTTGGTGGGTATGAAATGGGCCATCTTCTTGAACCGATCCACCACCACCAGGATAGTAGTGTATCCACAAGAATCCGGCAACTCCACTATGAAATCCATTGCAACATCTGTCCAGGGTTGCTTGGATATGGGCACGTTTGACAAGCCAAAACGTAAGCAGTGACATCATTGCGCATATTAGGCCACCAGAGGTGGATGAGGTCTTCCATCTTCTTCAGACCACCATGTCCTGATAGCACAGTGGCATGATGTAGCCGTAGAATCTCAGGGCGCAAAGGAGGAGGAACAAAGATCATCCTATGATAGTAGAGAAGCCCATCGTATCTTGTTAGTTGTGGGTAGGCTGTGGTTTTCTCTGGTGTGCTGTGGATACGGAGCATCTCCCATAAGGACTGTTGGGAATCCAGGAAATGGCCCCTGCGTAGAATGGTCTCTTTCTCTCCTACCGCCATTTGGTCTCTTCATGAGAGGGCCTTGCCATTCATTGAACCAGGACAGTATGTGATGGTCAGTCGGAAGTGACTTAGATATAAAGTTAAGCAGGCCTGTCAAAGGTTTTAAACGTCTGGCGGTGTGGAGGTACTCTAGGTGTGGTCGGTGGTCGGAGTAGACCAAGATGCGTGGCTCCCTCCAACTAATGCCTCCATTTTTCCAACACCAACTTTATGGAAAGTAACTCTCGACTGCCCACATCATAGTTTCTCTCAGGAGGGGATAGCCTCTTGGAGTTGTAGGGGCATTGCAGAGACCGAAAGGCATCACAGTGTATTCATAATTACATAGTTACATAGTTACATAGTTACATAGGCTGAAAAAAGACATGCGTCCATCAAGTTCAGCCTTTCCTATATCTGATAATTTGTTGCTGTTGATCCAAAAGAAGGCAAAAAACCCCGGCTTCGCTCTTTCCAATTTTGCACTAACCAGGGAAAAAAATTCCTTCTTGACCCCAAAATGGCAGTCAGATTTCTCCTTGGATCAATAAGCTGTATCCCCATGATTAAAGATTATATCCCCGAATATTATGTTTTTCCAGGTATCCATCCAGTCGCAGTTTAAACGTCTGTACAGACTCTGATAAAACTACCTCTGCAGGCAGAGAATTCCACATCCTTATTGTCCTTACTGTAAAAAACCCTTTCCTCTGCTTTAGTCTAAATCTCCTTTCTTCCAGTCTAAACGCATGACCACGTGTCCTATGCAAAGTCCTGTTTATGAACAGATTTCCACACAATGGTTTGTATTGGCCCCGAATATATTTATATAACGTTATCATATCCCCTCTGAGGCGACGTTTTTCTAAACTAAACAGATTTAAATTAGTTAACCTTTCTTCATAACCATAGTGCTCCATTCCTTTTATTAATTTTGTAGCCCGCCTCTGCACCCTTTCTAGTGCTATGATATCCTTCTTTAGAAAAGGTGCCCAAAATTGCACAGCATATTCAAGGTGCGGCCTTACCATTGATTTATACAGAGGCAAAATTATATCTACATCCCGCGACTTGATGCCCCTTTTTATACACGACAGACAATACCTTACTGGCCTTAGCAACCGCAGACTGACACTGCACATTGTTGCCTAGTTTGTTGTCTATAACAATTCCCAAATCCTTCTCATTTGTCATTACCCCTAATTCACTACCGTTTAGGGTGTAGGTTGCCTGTGCATTCGCTACCCCGAAGTGCATAACTTTACATTTATCTACATTGAATTTCATCTGCCATTTGTGTGCCCAGTCCCCCAGTCTATCTAGATCCCTCTGTAGCACTGTGATATCCTGGTCACACTGTATTACTTTACCTAGTTTAGTGTCATCTGCAAACACAGAAACGTGACTTTCAACGCCTATTGCCAGGTCATTTATAAATATGTTGAATAAAATTGGTCCCAGAACAGAACCCTGAGGGACACCACTTACCACTTTTGACCAGCTTGAAAATGTACCATTTATAACAACTCTCTGTTCTCTACCTCTAAGCCAATGTTCTACCCAAGAACAAGAATTTGCATCTAGGCCAATTTCTTTCAGTTTGAATACTAACCTATTGTGTGGAACCGTGTCAAACGCCTTGGCAAAATCCAAGTAGATTACATCCACTGCACACACTTTTACTTACTTCTTCGTAGAATGCAATTAAATTAGTTTGACAGGACCTATGTTTCATAAAACCATGCTGATTTATGCTAATAATACTATTCTTCCCAAGGAATTCCTGAATATTATCCCTAAACAGCCCTTCAAATACTTTCCCAGCAACGGAAGTTAGGCTCACAGGTCTATAATTTCCGGGCACAGAGTTGGAACCCTTTTTGAAAATAGGAACCACATCTGCCTTCCTCCAATCCTCTGGTACAATTCCTGAAAGAAAAGAATCCCGAAAGATTAGAAACAGAGGTTCACTTATTTCCTGACACAGCTCCTTAAGTACTCGTGGGTGAATACCGTCAGGCCCCGGAGCCATGTTAACATTAATTTTTTTTAGTTGCTCCAGCACCTTGTCCTGGGCCATCCACTCACAGTTTGACTGAAAATTTTTCTCAGTGGTCCTATGTATATCCATTGCCATAGGTCCCTCCTTAACATATACTGAGGAAAAATAGTTATTTAAAGTTTCTGCTTTTTCCTGGTCCTCCTTAACCAACACTCCCCTCTCTGTTATTAATGAACCTACGTTTTCATTCTTTGTTTTTTTAGAATTTATGTACTTAAAGAATTTTTTGGGGTTAGTTTTGCTCTCTTTGGCAATCGCCCTCTCATTTTCTAGTTTAGCCCATCGAATCGCCTTTTTGCATGCTTTATTGGCTTCCTTATATCTTATATAGGATGCCTCTGATTCGTCTGATTTAAATGCTGTAAAAGCCATTTTCTTATTTTTAATTTCCTGCTTAACGGCCCCACTAAGCCACATCGGTTTCAATTTGTTTCTTTTGTATTTGTTTCCTAGTGGTACATACTGAGAAGTGTACCCTTCTAATATTTGTTTGAAAATACTCCATTTTTCCTCAGTATTTTTATCCCTGAAGAGTTTTTGCCAGTCAATAAGTTGTAAAGCTGCCCTTATCTTATTGAAATTGGCATTCTTAAAATTATACGTTTTAGTATTCCCCATGGGCAATTTCTTTTTTGAGTTTAATGCCTGTAATGTGAACGGAACAATTGTCTTCCATTCATACCCTTCTCTGATCTTGACCAGATCGATCTTAGTATATAGTATATATGGGCAGCACTGAGCTGGACCATCAACTAAGAGTAAACAGAGGCAGGGGACAGCGATTTTTTTATATGGTGATATGTTGAGGGCCCTGGGTAATCGATACAGGGACACAGCCTCTATCCTTCGTCCCTACAAAAGACAATCCTGCTACAGCAAGGAGACGTAGACGGCCGTAATAAATCCCTTTCTAAGGGCATCGTCTATATAGTCCTTCAGGGTCCGGAGTTCGAGTTCTGATAGGGGGTATTTGCGCCCATACGGAATAGGCGCCACAGGAAGCAGGTTAATGAAGCAGTCATAGCTGCGATGTGGTGGCAGTTTATCAGCTCTGAGTAAGCTAGGTATGCCAGAGGAAGACAAGGCAACTTGGCATTGCATGGAGGCATTTCTACGGAAAAAACTGTCCCCGTGGTTCATAGATCCGCTTGTCCAGCCTGCAGCTCACCAACTAATTGTACTCCATTTCTGGTCTTAGATATTAGGCACGGTTAGCTGGAGTTGGAGGAGAAGCCTCGCTGATATGCAGGGGTGATGAGGAAGTCCAAGACCAAACAGGCAGGCAATGTGGGTCAGAAGACAGGCAGCAATCAACAGGCAGGGTCAAAAGGGCAATCCGGGTCAATAGGCAGGCAGCGGGCAAAAGGCAAGGTCAAGAGGCAATCCGGGTCAGTAGGCTTGAAGCGGGCAAAGAGGCAAGAAAAAGACGCAATCCGGGTTAGTAGGCAGGCAGCGGGAAAAAGGCAGGGTTCAGCAAAGGGAGAGAAGCACAGAGCTGGAGACAAACTGTAGCACACAGAGTGTCTCAGAATATCTGAGCGTCGACGTGAAGGAGCTCAGGGGTTTTAAAGGGATCTCAGGCATGATGTCATGCGTTATGCCTGCAGGCCCGCCCCCCTGCCTCCCGTGATTAAACACAGCAAAAACCCGAGCAATGGAGACAATGAGGGATGGAGCAGCAGAGAGGACAGACGCCCCCTTGTGCACCCTCACCTCCTCCCTCGTGGGAGCAAAGGATGGAAGCGCTGTGGCAGCAAGGTAGGCGCCTGATGGGTTCAGGTTAGCTTTCTGCCAATCCCTTGCATGCTTAAATTCCTCTTCTGTATTAGCTTCTACCACTTATGTAGGCTATTCCATATATCTTCCACCTTCTCAGTAAAGTAAAACTGTAGGTAGGCTTGCATCCTAGCAACAACTAGTGAGAGAATAGCACAAACCTGATGAAGGTTATTCTGTCTGGATCTAAAAGCCTACAATAATACTTGACTTTTGTCATAGCCAAGGACCACCTAGCCACGATTATTTCCCCTAGAGGCAACTGATGTTCTCGTAAGGAATGTCCTCTAAAGAGAGGTATCAATACTAACTGAGGCTATAGCAAATGGGATCCAACCTATCCAAATACACCCCCACCCGCCCTCTTCGCTCCTCTCATGACCTGCGGCTTTCTTCTACTGTTGTTACCTCTTCCCACACCCGTATTCAGGATTTCACCCGCGCCGCTCCCCTCCTGTGGAATTCCCTTCCCTGTTCCGTCAGACTTTCTGCCTCATACGTGACTTTGCAAACCTCTCTGAAAACCCACTTGTTCACGGAAGCCTACAACATTCCTTTACAGTGCACCCAACCATCATCCTAATCAACCTAAACAAACAGGTTCAACATATCATCGCAACCAGATCAACTCATCCCCATCCAAGCAGTTCTCTCCTATTGTGTCACTCCCCTCAACCACCGACTAGATTGTATGCTCGCCAGAGCAGGGCCCTCTTCTCCTTTGCACCAGTTTGTATGTGTTATTGTTTGTGTTTATAAATTGTTCTAATGAATGTAACAGCACTGCGGAATCGGCCGGCGCTTTATAAATAAATGTATTGTAATGTAATGTAACCTCTAATTATGTTGGCTCTAGCAGGCTGGTAAGGGGGCAAGAGTTAATAAGAAGCTGACCAAGTTCAGGACAGTGATTAGTCCTAATATGATATGATTAGCTATGAAGAAAAGCAAAACTTGGGTCATCTGAGTCCCTGACTAAGCTTAACTCTACCATGATGAGGTGGAAACCCTTTGGTGATTAGATGAGCCACAGATCATACATATGAATCAGAGTGAGTTTTGTAGTTCTAGCTGCTAGGGAAAGGG
Organism: Spea multiplicata; assembly: GCA_009364415.1. Lineage (NCBI taxonomy): Eukaryota > Metazoa > Chordata > Amphibia > Anura > Pelobatidae > Spea > Spea multiplicata. The sequence continues at coordinate 3,619 of VKOC01034624.1, read as the reverse complement.
CTAATAGACAAGAGACTCTGTCCAAGAGAGCCAAGGTAAATGAAAGAATTGTCCAAGTTCGCTGGGTAAGTAAGAAAGGGATCAATATTCCAAGTAGAGGTGTAACGGGGCCTACTGGTCTGGATAACGATGCAAAAAGAGTTTGAGGTAGAGCCTATCTGTTGTTAGGGAAGGAAAAACAGAAGAGAGGACAGAACCATAAGTTCTCAACCAGTGGTTCTCAATGGGGCCAGATCAGAATCAAAACTCTGGGCCAAAAAGTCTAGAGCTGTTTGTATAGACTTATATAATATTAAGGGAAAATGACCTGAGAAAGATGTCCAGACACTAATACATTTGATACTGCCAATGTGTAAAAGGTCGGTCAAGTTGTTTGGCTGAGGTGGAAAGACCAATAGGCTCTATAAACCTATTTTGGCTGCAATATACATAAACTCTGTGAGAGAGGCAAAGAAATCCTTTGGACCCAGGAAGCTTAATGAAACCGTCAGGTCTTTGATTAACCTCTGGAAAGTTGGTTGCACAACTTTCGAAGGCTGGGCAGGATAAACAAGGACCATCTTCTACACCCTGTCTCCCTGTACTTTCTGAATTGCCTTGGGAAGGAGAAAAGAAGGAGGAAATGTGTAAAGGTGTCGGAGATGATTCAATGGGAAGGAGAAGGCCTACAGTTCCCTGGGACCAAGTTCTGGAGACATAAAGAGGAAGCTTGGTCAAGGCTGGGGAGGCAAAGAGTTCCACTCTTCTCAGACCCAGACTGAAAATAATTAACGTAAACCTGTCAGAGAGCTATTGAGAAGAGTGAGATATACTGACAACAGAGTCTACTAACTTGTTCTCTTTTCCCAGAATGTACTCTGCTAAGACAATCATATTCTGACTCAAAGCCCTATACCAAAGAGACAGAACCTCTTGACAAATAGGTGTGGACCTCATTTCTCCCATGCAATTTATGTAGGAAACAGCAGCTCTGTTGTCCACCTGGGAGACTACTGATGAGTGGGACTCCTTGTGTATCCAACGCGAGAGTGGTTAACAGACCTCTCACAGTTCCAGATTGAAGTGGATATACAATTCAGACCAGACATCTTTTATCACCTTCCTCCCAGAGAAAGCTTCCCACCTTAAAAGGGTGTGTCTGACATGATACATAAGCTGGGGAGGCTTCAGCATTGGATAAGGCATATAGGTGAAAAAACTATTCCACATGTACAAGTGAATAAATAATCATAACAGAATGATACGTTCCCAAAGTTTTGTCTGCCGGGACTGATGGGTGCCCCTGACGGATGTTTTTTGTTTGCTTTGTTGATGGAGTTTCAGTGTTGGGGTGGCGCTCGAGGTTGCTGTTTTCCGGGTGTGCTGCCCCTCCTTGCATATTTGATATATATACTTTGTTTCCGCAAAAGTTTCATCGTAACATAAAATGTGCGGTTTACTCAAATGAGGACATTAATCATACAGCTAATCTAAATGAACACTAGATGAAACAAAAGTGTACTTTTCTTTACTTCGTGGAAGATTTTTCGGTGGATTCCTTATCATTATCATTCTTCTCCTGAGGAAGCCAGGTCTAAACTTGCCGAACTGCATAGTTGTTCCAGCATGACTTTGGTGTGGAGGAACTTGAGTGGCTGGCACAGAAACCTGACCATGAGCCCATTGAACACCTTTGAGATGAATTGCAATGCTGATTGTGAGCCAGGTCCTCTACTTCAACATCCATGCATGATCTCACTAATGTACTTCTGGCTGCATGGACACAAGTCCCCACAGAATTTTTGTGGAAGAAGTGTGGAGGATGCAACTTCATTTTAATGTCCATGCTTTTGGAATAGTGTCAACATAGTTTTGGTCTTTTTATGTATAACTTATGGACTTTAGACTTATCAGTGAACTTCTTGGTCAAATAACGTGTTTGGCATCATTTTAGATTTAATACTCAACATAAACCACCCAGTGAAAAGGTTTTAAAATATAATAAAAACTGGTTGTTTCAGATCATAAAACCAAAGCAATACAATACTAGTCCATGCTTGGAGTTGTTTGTAAGTGAAATAATAAAAGCTGCAATCCTCAATAGCCTGCAGTAGTCCAAATATCTACCACTAAATGTCCCCAGTGTTCCATGAAACTTTCAATGCCCTCAGATATAAAGACTAGTTTTGTGTGCTTTTGTACCAGACAACTTGATTTCGATATTTAGCTGCAGACATTAAGGTATTATGTTTTGTTGTGCCATGTGTGCTTTTTTTATAAATAGTGTTGCAGATGTGTCTTCAAAATACAAGTGCAATATCAAGGATAATGTGAAATCTTGCTTATGCAAAATCTCTATAAGCCAAACTATTTTGTAATTCATTAGTCCAAAAAATGAACAGAAAAAAAAACATCCTACAAAGTGAGTATGCCACAAAAAGTAGACCTTGTATTAATCAATAAAGGATTGAAAACTGCCTATATATTATGTTAGTATAGTTTATAAATATTGATAAGCCCCAGACTAACTGGGCAAAAGGCTGGTGCTCTATACAGTGTGTAGTCACTAGCTGCATATGCCCGACTGCATACTTTGTTCAATATAAAAATGTAATGTGTGACTACGTATATCCAGCAAGCTGCCACACATTTTTTTATTTAGAGGACACTGGCCTTAAAGTGGCAGGACTGCCAAGTCATGCCAACTCTGGCCCTGACATTAATAAAAGCAACCTGGGGGTATAGTCCCAAAGTACCCCAGGACTCATTCTTTCGTTAGGAAGGCACAGACCTTCACATGCCTTGGAATAAGCTGGTATAATGCTGCCAAAAGCCATTTGAAGAGATACAGCGCCCCCCCTTCCCCTAGCGAGATGAGGTTAGTGCCTGTAAAAAAATACCCCAAACTTTTAAATAAAAAAGCCTATTCTACCCCCTCAGGGGACAGGAGGGACTCTTGAGTCTCTGGCAGTCAAATTTATGTAGCCTGTGAGTGATTTTATTTTGCAATTGCAAATACAGTTTGGCTTTGGTGTCTTTGCAAGTAGCACCTTTGTCTAGCTTGTGTGAGTTTGCTGGTTCCAACTCACATGCATTTACAGTTTAGAGAAAAGTCCCCTTTGATGTCATAGCAAATTATCAGGTGCCAACCTCAGTGAGTATCCATAGCGATTAATATTTTTGCAAATAATAATGCATGGCCAGCTCAGCCCCTCCTGTTGGAGAGACTTGCCTGTGTTTGACCTTTGTAACATTTATTCTGCTGAAAATTCTCGATTCAGTGAATACACTGTACAGGTGAATGATATATATATATATATATATATATATATATAATATTTTCTACATTCAATATATATATATATATATGTACATACAATAAAGTGTACATAAACAGCAAAAATATGTTTAAAATAAGTTTCTTGTATACAGTATGCCTTAGCTTTACTGATGTATTCACTAAAAGTATACATGGATTGCATTTACATAATAGTACATCCTAAAAGAAACTTCCTTTGAAGACAAGGGATGTACTGTTATTTCTAGACTTGGGCACCAGGGGGCTCTTCGTGTTTGCTCTTCGTGCTCGTCTTCGGAAAAATAACAAATCTTAGTACTTCACGAATATTCGCCTGTTCCT
>VKOC01034623.1:0-17485 GCA_009364415.1 Spea multiplicata | reverse complement strand
ATATTTCATAATACACTGAGAGCTACAATTTACATTTTTAATTTTTGTTTTTTCCCCAGATATTGAGCCTCATACATGCTCATTAAGTGAGCAGGATTTTATAACAGGTAAACTTTGTTTTTTTTTAAAACTATTAAGACATTAGCGTGCAATTCTTCCTTGTATATGTGTATATGTCAAATTTTGTTTTTAGTTACTTATATAAGTCATCTCTGGTACACGAGTTTATCATTATTTAAAAATGAAATATATTCTATTTTGTGATATATTTAGAAAAACATCCAAACAAGAGCTTGTAGTCAAGGGACAAAAATAGGAGGCTATCTACAAAATATGTAGATGGCTAATTTAAACTGCGTATTTTCATATCTACCTACAAGTTACTATTATTTTTTTAGGATAGCAAAAGAGGTGTTTGAATTCTCAATTTCAAAAACTTTTTAACAATGTAAGAAGACACAATGAGGAATAGGATTATAGTGTAATTCTGGTGTACAATAGTAAAAGTTGATTAATTAGCAGTAACATTCATCTGGTTGCTATGTGGCTGCACCACCAGAATAGTTCTGTATGCATACCATAAATTATGATTGTGATCAGTAAACCCAATGTTTCCCTTTTATTTTAATAGATGAAAGGATTAACAAAGCATCCCTTACTGTACTTGGGCTGAGGGTCTTAACAGTCAAAGCCATAGTATTCAACATGATCATTACCCTAAAACTCTGGTCATTTTAAGGTAAGCTGTTGTTAGTTCATACATACACGTCTTGATTACATCATGCCAGATTAGAAACACCCCTCTGATGTTGCTGTGATCACTGTATTTAACCAGATCATGATTTAAAAATATGTATGCCAGTATATAATTCACTTCCTCTACATATACAAGAGTGGGTTGTCCCTTTTTCTCCATCTGCCTAGAGCCTGGTAAACTTAATGCCAGTACCTTTTTAGGTTCTGCTGATTTGGAGGGGAGAAATCCATAAAATAAAGCTAAACTTGACTGGGGGTGATTATATAATGTGCAAAGAGAGTGAGGGAAGAGGCAAATGCAGAGCTCCCTCATACATTTGCATAACGGCCAACACGAAAATTTAAAGTGACCACACTGCTAGCATATGTATTCAAGTGCATATTATGGCTGGAATGTCCCTTTCTGTGTGGGGTTTGTGGGACAGGGTGTGGCCCTATTACCCATCTTTACATGCACCATAATGTATAAAACGCTCCATAAAATCTCCTCAGAAAAATAATTATAATACCAGTATAGTAATTGTAATATGATGATACTATTGACACCAGCTTTCAGCATTGCAGACCACTAAAAGTACCACCCACACACTGTTTTATTTATCTCACATTATTAACTGTTTATTATCTTCTGTTTACAGGTTATGATCTCTTGAACTGCAGAATCCATGATCATGCACAAAAGCTATTTTTCAAAATTATTATATTATTATATGCTTGATTTCCATTTAATATGTTTTTTATTTTTTTCACTTGCATCTACATACATATGTACATATCTACATATCATAATAGTGCTGTACTGATTAGTGATCATACTATATGGATGTTATAGAATGCAGATGCCTGCATTGACTACTGTTTAGATTTAAATCATATAAATTTTATCACATGGGTGTATCAATGCATGTATATGCCATTTATCTCTCTATGCTGAAGCTAAATATATTTCAGACTACATGTTTATCATAAGTATTTTATTCTAAACATTGCATTTCTTTTGAAATATTAAACTAATGTGGTTGCCAATAACAACTTTTTTGCTAGAGCAAGTAATCAAGTTTAGCCATCTTGCTGAGTCTTATTAAAACTGTCTGTGATGTAATTATTTGTAAATGTGTGTTAAGTTTTAAATAGATCTTGATTGATGTAATACATTTTAGCATGTTAATAAACTTATCAAATAAACATCAGTGAACGATTTGTTAATACATTTTGTATAATATCATTTCTTATACACAAAAGGTTTAGACACCTAATTGAAAAAAAGATGTTCCTCTTCTCAATCACTCCTAAACCTCCAATACACAAATACTCTAGATTGTGGTCTCTGTGTAAATCAGCAATACCATATTAAATGGGCTGTTATTAGGCAGGGGCTAGCAGTGCTACAATGGGAAGAAAACTGTGCAGAAAATTATCTTAGTGCACCAAGCAGCCTTTTCCCTGTACTTTGCCTTTTGATACCTAGGACATATCAACTTCAACCAAATCTGAAGAATTAATTACTATAATGGAATATATAATTTCAGCTAAGGTACCTGCTCTCTGTGACATACAGACAAGAATTATTTCAAAAACATTTTGTTTGTTATTTCAAGTACAAAATTGCATGTGTACATTAGTTGCTTTGTGATTTACAAACATATATGCCATCCTCAAACCAAGTGTCCCTTATGACTGAGGACTTAGAATTCGTTCTAACACTCACAGCTTATGCACCTTTCCTGTAAGCTGACAGAGAAAGTGTAATGGTCAGGGGTGTGACTAGAAACCATGTGCGAAAGTTGCCCCAGGGCCCCCAACGTCAACAGCTAGTCTGTGCCATCATTGCCCCCACACAACTGGTCTGTGCTTCTTTACCCCTTGCTGCCATCTCCCAAATGCAACACACTCACACAATTTACACACACTTACTCATAGTCACTAACACACACTCCATCTTACCCCACTTACACATCCATGCTCTCACACACAATTACACATCCATGCTCAAACATGATCACTGCTACCCCTGTAGCCTGGCAAGGGCAAGGGCAGGATAAAGAATGCAGTAAACCAGGTGCACATGTAGCACAAGAAACAACTCTGGCATTCAAAGTTTGCTGGACAGACCTTCAGAGCCGGAGAGTAACTCAGGGGCATTGTCACACAGGGGCTTGGTGAATCAGGTTAAAAGACCACAAGGGAATCCCAAAGTGATGTCAAGTCAGGCCAGGAGGTCGGCAACAGAAGTCAAGCCAAAAAGGTCTCATCAATAGCAAAACGTCCAATTGACAGCACAAAGTCGTAACCAGGATATCCATGGGGAGGTAAGAGGGGAGCGTGACACGGGTATTTGTTTTGGAGTAACACTTATTCTAGGCCAAATGTTTTTTGTTTTTTTAGATTTTGCTCACATTTTATATATTAGTACTAACAAATATTGCATGGATATAGTTCCAAATGAAAGCCTAATTATCTTGGGGGAAAAATCTAACATCTGATTGCACTTGAATTATGGCTAAGGGGCTAAAAATGCTTTGGTCAGCAAGGGTAACAAAACAGCTTTGATCATGAAAGAGTTTAGTGAATTTAACAGTGTAGTAATACAGTACACATTAAAGCTAGCTGATAGTTTGTGTAGAGTTATTAAGATGAAATGACTTAGGTAAAATATTTGTTGGCATGTTTCCCTTTCTGTTATTACACCTAAAAAGAAACTTGTGAGGATATGTATACCCGATGAGCTTGATCAAAGCATGGCATTGGTTAGCTGGGCAAAGGTTTGGCACTCTCATCCAACTCTGTATTCAGCATAATCTACAAAACAAGATTCATATAAGTAAAGTAACCTCTGTAATATATTCATATTATCAATTTAGTATTTTATTTTGACACCATTTCAAACCCATAAAATAACACTCACACACCCTTTCCTGTAATCACACATTAGTCAGTGTTTCCTTTTTCCTCTTAACAGGATAAATACAGTATCTCACAAAATGAGTACACCCCTCACCTTTTTGTAAATATCTTAATATATCTTTTCATGTGACAACACTGAAGAAATGACACTCTGTTACAATGTAAAGTAGTGAGTGTACAGCCTGTATAACAGTGTAAATTTGCTGTTCCCTTAAAAATAACTCAACTCACAGCCATTAATGTCAGGATTCTATCCTGACTGCAGGATAGTTAAAGTTTTACCCTTCGTTTGCTATAATGAATGTGCTGTGTATTTCTGTTCAGCTGTGTTTTGTTATACTATTACCCTGCCTCCCTCACCTGACGCCTAGACCACTCACACCTGACCTAATGAACAGGCTTTATATCCCTACCTCCCAACAACAGCGCTGTGAGTTTATGAAATTCTTTGGAGCTACAGTTCATGCCAGACTTGGGATGTGTCTATTGGATTTACCTGCCTGTTACCTGTTTGACCTGGACTGCCTACTAGATATCCCCTAAGTGGAAATATCCAAATTGTACCTTGTGGTGGATGTTGGGGACCTTGCGCTCCCCCACCTTCCATTTGAGGGTGCCGCACAGACGCTCAATAGCAAATTACCTATTACCTTATTACCTTAAGAATTAAACATAAACTCCTACTAACATACAAGGCCCTCCATAACACTGCTCCTCCATATGTTTCTGGCCCCATAAAAAATTCTCCCCTACTTTAAGTTCTTCCTATGGGCTAAGACTCTCCTCTTCACGTATCACTTCTTCCTTTTTGTGTCTACAAGACTTGACCCATACATCTGAAACATACTTCCATCGAACCTTCAGCTTTCACCCTTCCTTCATACTTATCTTTGTCCTTGCCCAATTTCCTCAAGATTGTACGCTGGCGAGCAGGACCCTCTCCACCTAATGTACTACACCACTACATTTCTTTAATATGTAGTTGGTCCCCCCTTTGCAGGTCATTATGCAGAACCAGAAAAGGACTTTCCCAAATTGTTCCCACTTTTGGAGAAGAAGCAGTGTCCAAAATGTCTTAATATGCTCAAGCATTAAGATTTCCTTTTTCAGAGGTTACGCTAGTAAGGGGCCTAGCGTAACCTCTGGAAAAACAACACCTTGCCATTATCCCTCTTACACCAAACTTTACAGTTGGCACAATGCAGTCAGGCTGGTAACAATCTCCTGTCATCTGCCAAACCCAGACTCGCACATCAGACTGCCAAACGGAATATCGTGATTTGTCACTCCACAGAACACGTTTTCGCTGCTCCAGTGTCGGTATGCTTTACAACATTCTATCCAACTTTTGGCATTGTGCTTGGTGATGTGAGCCTAGCATCTAGCTTCTCTGCCATGGAATCCTATTCCATGAAGCTCCCGACACACAGTTTATATGCTGAAATTAATGACAGTGTAAGTTTGGAATCCTTCAGCTATCGAATCAGCAGAGCAGAGTGTCCCATGCAAGAGTAAGAGTGCGCATGCATGCACATTGAAGTTCCCTGAGCTTCGGAGACTTGGGGTAGCATTTTTAATCAGCCACAGTGAGACCATTTAATAAAAGTAAGCCATGAGAATGGTGTAAAAATGTCTGGACAGCTCCCCGGCCCGGGGGAACTGCATTAAAAAAAAAAACAGCTTTTCACAGAGGTGGTCAGCGCAGGGGCACTAGGGCTGATCTTGGTGACACCATACACACACATTATAAAATTAAAAACTTATCTAACAAATTAAATAAATAACATTTACTGAACCAATAATTCTGCTTTTTATATCTCTTAAAAAAAAAACACAGGTCCAAAGTGACCAGTCTATTCTGCAAAGGTAAATGGATTTACATCCTCTGCCTTGGGGGCCACCATTTCTGCAAAGCTATATTAATGCTCATTATATACAGAGGCAGACATTGATGATGTTAAAAACTAACTCCCATCACTATGTACTAAGCCAGACATTGATGGTGGTACAGCATAACTCCCATCACTATATACAGACAAGACAAGGACATTGGTACAGAATAACTCCTATCACTACATACTGAGCCAGACACAGATGGTAGTACAGTATAATTCCTATCACTGTATACTAAGCCAGTCACAGCAGTATAGGATAACTCCTATCACTATATACTAAGAAAGACAATGATGGTGTTACAGCATAACTCCCATTACTATATACTATGGCAGAGAATCTATTGTAAGGATTCTGACCTACCTGCACCGGTTTTCCTCCTTTTTCATTATGTGGCCCCATCCACTTCCTGTTATAGCTCCTGAATCTAGCTAGACCCATCCTCTTCCTTCAGGTTGTACCCGTAATTTGCTTGCTGGTTCAGTTGCTCGTTGCCCTTACGTGGTTTCAGACCTTATGTGTGCTCCTGTTATCTCTCTCTGTGGATTCCTGTGTATGACCCAGCCTGGCTGATTATCCTTCTGGTTCCAAAATCTGGCTTGTTCCTGACATTGTGGTTTTCTGTACTCCTGATCCTGTTTGGTCTGACTACCCACTCCAGTTCCTGGCTTGAGCTTTGTACTTGTTTCCACTTCTGTTTGTGATTTGGCTTGTTTATTATTATTTTTAATAAAGGTGTGTTTTGCAGCTTTTTTTGTCTCAGTCTTGATTCTGGCATCCTGATAACTAAATACTGAGCCAGACATTGCCAGTTGTACAGCATAAGTCTCATCACTATATACTGCACCAGACATTATCTATGGTACAGTATAACTCCCATCACTATATACTGAGCCAGATATTGATCATGGTACAGCATAACTTCCATCATTATATAGTGAGCCAGATATTGATCATGGCACACCTTTACTCCCATCACTTTATACTGTGGCAGTCACTGATGGGGATGGGGGTACACCATAACTCTCATCACACTCTTATGCACCCACTTACTCATGCTTTTTCACACTCTCACAACATCTCCCGTCCTTTCCTGCATCTCTGTCCTCTTTTCCTGCAGCTCCTCCTTATGCTCTTCTTTCTCTTCTTCCAGTCAGTGGCAGCAGCTTTAGTGCTGATCACCAGGATATGACATCAGATACCATCACTCAGCACCAGTAGCTGGCGTTTATTGCAAAAGAGCAGGATACTGAAGTCTCTATAATCTCTTCAGCCAGACTTGTTCCTCCAGCGTTGAATAGTATAGTCTGTCTCTTGATGGGCACACACAAGAGGGCAGGCATCCTTCCTGAGTGCTTGGTCCATGCCCATTGGGTCAGTCCACCTCTGCTTGTTGATCTAAACCACTGGCAACACCAGTGATAGCCAATGCCTCTCTGATGTGACCGTGCCCATTTCTTTATTCTCTATGGATCTTCTCCCACTCTGGCCTCATGCAGCCACAGCTACTCCCCTTTTACCCAAGATTATCTCAAATTTCTCAAGCCTCTTTTTTGCCACAGTCGGGAAAAGTACTATGCTATCCTGAAGTGGCTCAAAGTCACTTTTCTTGACAGCTCTGTGTATAGAAAAAATGTTTAGGCTATAACCGCACACATTTTAAGTGGAGAGATTGGTGATAAGTCTTAGAAATTGGAAGCTCTATGAAAATATTTTTCCACACTTTTCATTACAGTTGATATATCCAATGAGTTTTTAAACACCATCAATTGCCGTTTAGGTATAATTTCAAGTAAATATGTTCAATATGTGCATGTACATATTATTCTATTAATGATAATTTCAATTATTGCTGCCAATTCATATTGTTCACATAGATTGCAAACATCTTATGTGGGTTACATTGAACTTGTTTTTGTACCATTACTAGTAAAAGCCCTCTTGCTGGGTTTGCTAACAGGACAAGAAGTTGGCAGTCGGCACTACTCCCATGATTTTAGCCTTGTTACATACGTGTCATCAGGTTTAATATGAAAACTTTAAGAACTTCATAAGAATCTCACCCTGCAGCTATCGCTGTTTTGTAACTTGTTACATGATAAAGTTAGCTCTGAAATTAATGTAGTTGTACAAAACATCTGCTTAGTGCTTGCCATGAAAATACAGTATATAATGTATAACAGGTAGAGGTTTTGATCTCCATTTTGCAACTTTTCAAATTCCCACTCCATTTCCTTGACGTCAGATTTTCCAGCCCAACACTTCCTTCCTGTTATTGCTATCAATTTAGAAATAAAAACTGGCACAGGAACTGTGGGTTTGAAAAGAAGCTTTGCAGGTGCAGTATGTCAGACTGCTACTGACTAAAATGGGTCAGCTTTGAAGCCACAATTCAGTTCTCATAGTTCTCAACCACATCCTCTGGAAAGAGACAAAAATACAGTATAAACAGTAACTTAAGAACAAATAGAGAAACACCTCCAGTAAATACAGAGGACAGGTGTGCAGCCACAATTGTTACTGAGGTATTGCAAACTACATTGTGTTCATATATCAAACTGTCTGTCTGGAAAAAAGACAACACACAAATAACAAAACCCTAAAGCACAAATAATATCCTGCCATGTCACAATGACTATGACCCTAATTTAGAGTCGGATTATGTTTCTGAATTATTTTATAAAATAAATATGAAACTACAACCATGTTATGCAAAAAATGTTATAACTAATGGAATTAACTACATATTGTAGCTTAAAACAGTGCTTGATGCAATTTACTAAACTGTCCTTTAAACTTGTTTTATGAAATAAGAGTCATGAAATGACAGTCACACAGGCAACAGAAATGATTGTGTAATATCTGTAATATACAAGTGTAATATGAGGCTTTACTCTTATAAGGTTAAAGGTGACTTGCATTACAAAATATTTTTAACCTGTACATCATTTTTGGAGTGTGTTATGTGGTTTAACTCACATTTTGTCATGAAGTACACCAATCTATTTGGGGATCACACCTGCAATGTAACGGAAGGACCCTATTAAGAGAAATGCTAAACAATGGTGCCACCTACACATGTGAAAGAGAATTGTAGATCTGGCCAATGACAGGAATTGTTATTTACAAGGCAAAAACAGACCATACGTAAGTGTTACCACTGCTGTTATATGGCAGAGAACTTCAGAAAGAAGAGAAAAGATCCCAGGGGACGTATGGGTTAATTCACTTGTACCATCATAGAAGAGCGATCTGTATTATATAGCATGGACCTCCCCAAGAGAGGGACTATCCAAAACAAAATAGGAATGTGCACGTGTTTGGACACAAATTATATACACAGGTTTAAAAACTCCACTGGTTTAAAAACATACAAATAACTCATTTTTAGTAATGAGTGGGGTAAAATTCATCAAACATCACTTGTAAATGTAGGCCTGTAACATTCTTACAGAAATTCCGATTTTAATCCATATCTGGATATATAACTTCTGTTGTACTGAATTATTGAAAAGGAAACTGTCAGGATAAACACCATCACAGATTGTGCCCCTTTTATTTTTCAATCAGGGCGGTTGTACTTGAATTTGTTTTCGAGATGTAATTTAAAAGTTAGGGACACTTTAATCTTATGAAACAAGAGATGTGTGGAAATAGGTGGCTTCACTGGGTTAGCAAACTAATGTACTGTCCCTATACAAAGCATCATTATGTCACTGTTGGGACTGCTTTCATCTTTATCTTCAAGTAGATTTACCTACCGGTACTTTGTGCAACATACTTTATTTGTTACAATAATAAAGCATATTGAATTGTAATTAATGTTATTTTTGTGATGACTAAGTATTCTGTTTTGTAGTCATCCATCGGGTGTCAGCATAGCGCCAATCCATTCAACTCTGCTCTATAAAACTTGCATTGCTCATTCACCAATCAAACCATGGGCAAAATAATAATGCTTTGCTTTATTGTTAAGAAACATTCCCATTAAACATCAATGCTATGCAGTGGGTAGTGGTCAGTTTAGAATTTTGGGTTTTTGCATGCACATCAATGCTGGAAACTGTTCAGGACAGACAACAGAAAGCTGACAATTTGGCAAATCTGAGATTTAGCTCCCAGGAATAACAATGTTTCTGCCACAGGAGGGCAGACCAGAGTTCATAGTTTTTCTACTGGTAAAAATCTCATAAATAGCATATACTTTGCTTATGGAAACCAAAGTATTGCTTGAGTTTTTTCAGAACAATTTAAGCTATAAACTATTCATAGTTACCCGGTTTAGGGCAAGCAGTGCATTAATTACCTCCATTATTTACACATAAACTCCTAATAGTAAAAATAACAGAAATGTATTATTTTAAAAAGCACCAACCCCTCTTAGTAAATGTATCCAGTAGATATGGTTGTACATATGCAGACTGTACAAGCAGCCCATGTGGATGACAGTACACAACATAATGCAGTTGAAGCGCTTTAGCGGCTCAACTCTCATCGTGTGCAACCAGCCCATGGTACTGTTGCACAGAAGGATGTCCTACTTTGATTTAAAATTTTCATAGAAACTTTAGAATTGATCTTGTGTATTAACTGCAAAGCTACAACTTGGATGGCCTTGCGGACATTATTAAGCCATTGAGTCCCTGCAGAGATAATGAGGTAGGTTTAAAAAGATGTTCTGGGGCAAACTTCTAAACTTGAAGCAATCACCATGATAGTGAATGGAGTGATCCTGTTGCTTTCTTTACTTGTACTACTTTGTGCTGAGAATAGTTTTTTCACTAAATGGACAAAAGTATTGGGGTACCTGAGCATAATACCAACAGGGACGTTTATGACATTGCATTCTAAATACATAAACATTAATATGTAGTTGGTCCTACCTTTGCAGCTATATGTGGGATGTTTTGTCCATTTATCCAGTGGAGCATTTGTGAGGTCAGGCATTGAACTTGAACGAGAAGGTCTGGCTCACACTCTCCTTTCCAGTTCATCCCAAAGGTGTTTGATGGGGTTGAGATCATTGCTCTGTGCGGACCAGTCAACTTCTTCCACAACAAATTCATCCAACCATGTATTTAGACATTGCTTTGTGCACTGGGGCACAGTCATGCTAAAATAGAAAAGGGCCTTCTCCAAACTGTTCCTACAAAGTTGGAAATATAGCATTTTCCAAAATGACTTGGTATGCAGAAGCATTAAGATTTCCCTTTATTGGAAGTAATGGGCCTAGCCAAATCCCTGAAAAACAGCCTCATGCCAATATCCCTCCTCCACCAAACTTCACAGTTTGCACAATGCAGTCAGGCAGCTAATGATCTCCTGTCATCCATCAAACCCAGACTCCCCCATCAGACTGCCAGAGAACCTTGATTCGTGACACGTTTCCACTGCTCCAGAGTCCAGTGGTGGCATGCTTTACACCACTCAATCCAACACTTGGCATTGTGCTTGGTGATGTGAGGCTTGCATGTAGCTGCTTGGCCATGGAAACCCATTCCATTAAATTCCTGTCTCACAGTTTATGTGCTGATATTAATGACAGTGGAAGTTTGGAACTCTTCAGCTGTGGAATCAGCAGAGTGTGGGGACTTTTACGCAACATGCACCTCAACACTTGGTGACCCCGCTCTGTCACTTTATGAGGTCTTCCACTTTGTGGCTGGGTTGCTGCTGTTCCTAAACCTTTTCACTTCTCAATAATACCACAGTTGACCGTGGAATATTTAGCAGGGATGAAATTTAACAAACTAACTTATTGCAAAGGTGGCATCCTATCACAGTACCACACTTTAATTCACTGAGCACTTCAGAACGACCCATTTTTTGTCACAAGTGTTTGTAAATGCCGATTGCATGGCTAGATGCTTGATTTTATGCATCTGTGGCAATGGGTCTGATTAAAACACCTGAGGTCTGTCCCAATACTTTTTTCTATATTGTGTATATAATTAAAATAATACACCATGTGTCTTTAATAAAATGATTCATGCCAAATATTCACATTTTATATATACTTTTATTAAGTAAAGATTTACATTAAAGAGAAGTTGTGAGTATGCTATATGCAATTTAGCCAAGTCCATAAAAAGGGGTGATCCTGCCCCAATATTCTTTTTTTGGAATGTGGCATGATTAAAAACTGCTGAAAACACATAATAACGCCAGGCTGAAGAGTTTTCCTATGTTATGAAACTCAACCAGAGAATAAGTTTGGGATTCTGTCCATTATTTAAATTTGTTTGCTGTACCTAGTAATTTAACATGCAAAAATCTAGTCCTGGGTGGTATAACTTTATGAAGTTCTGCTGGGTTTGAAAATATTGATTATTTAACCATTCCTGATCGTTGCCTTAACTTCTAGCCTAGACTTGGATTACACTGCTGTCCTGAATTTGCAATTGCCTTGACTATCATTCTGTCTATAAGAATGACTATTGCTTTTTGTGCTGAGGGTTCATCTGTTGTAAAGTAGTGTTACATAAATTAAATGACCAAAACTCTGTGGACACCTGACCATCACACTTACATAGGCATTTTTGACATTCCATTCTAAACCCAAAGGCATTAATTTGGTGTTACGTCTCCCTTTGCATTGTAACAGCCTCCTAGTTTTCTTGGAGTATGTGAATTTGTGCCCGTTCAGCTGGCGGGCTTAGTAATATATGGCCATATTGTGTGAGGTAATCCTCAATATTAATGCCATAACTAAGTGAGTTTTTTAAGTGGGTAGTATTAGCTGGGTATGCTGAATTCTTGCTTTGTTTTGTGTACTTATTGGCTATTATAATTCTAGCAGTAACCTGATAATCTGAATTTTATCTTTGCATCTTTGAAATATATTTTTGTAATCCAGTCTCCTATAACAAATAGATCCCCTAAACAATAAATTCCATTCATCTTTAAATTATAGTAAGCACACATTTAGATCTCTCAGTTTCATCATTGGTCTGATGCTGAGTCCCCTCCATGATCCTCCACAAGATGGGAAGAAAGGCACACTCTAATATGCAAAGTCCCTAATAAGCAAGTTGCTCTTTGGAAGAATAGGTATTAGAATTTTGGGCTTTGATATTTATAGCTAAATCATTTTTTGTTGTTGTTAAGGGGCCAATGGCATCTATGAGTCTGTCTTGACACCTACAGAGGAAATAATCTATTCCCTTCCTTGGATTCTTCTGTGTTTGACAAGTATTGAGACACAGTAGGGTATAATATCTTTGTTCAGAATAGATGATCTAGGACATTCTTCCATGAGTTTATTCCTGTGTATTTTATCCTTATGCTCTCTAATACACATTTTAATATATTTTGATACATGATTCATCGGAAGCCATTCTATGGAATACAAATATCTAAAGCTATCAAAAAAGGATGTCCTAAATTAGTTAGGATAATGCTTTACTTTTATTCTGTATCTGAAGTAGTGAAAGAGATTTTAATCATTCCCAGAATCTGAATTAGAATAAACATGAGACCATCCAAATGTCTCTTATTTTGAGTAGCTTTTCGTGACTTGATACTGTCTTTCACATTACCTCCAATCACTGGAGTAATAAAAGTTTGAAAAATCCTTATTAATATTAATCTAAGAAATTTGGGGAAAAAAATATTCCTGATTTCTGATTTTGGTATGTGCTCAGACATAGCAGACTCTATTGCTGCATGGATTACCTGGAATACAATACATCACTAGCAGGAAGGGGCGGAAGAAATGTGCAGCTGGGAGCTGGCAAAAATAAGGACCTGAATGGCTGAACAGTATTAGGAGAAAATTTGGTTAGATATATGCAAAACAAATCAGAGTTACTATTACATGGTAATCATGCTTAACAACCATGCAGTTAATAATCAGAGTAATGAGCCCAAAGGAAGTTCTATTTTTTGGATTTAGAGTTAATCTTTCATGTAATCTTAAAAAAAAATTACCCCCAAATTCATAGTGTGTAAAGACTGTCTGCTGGTTGTATTATAATTTTTTTAAAATTATTATCTTCAGGATCTCTGGATACAGATGTATAGATACACAAACATAGCACTTCTGGCTTTTACAAACTTGTGTTTAGGTTACCAACTTGTGTTTTGTTTGTCACAGCAGGGGGATGGCATGTACTTCCAGTCAGGGATTGTAAATTATGGACTTGTCAAGTCTCAATATTACCCTAATCTTTAATGGGATAAGGTTGATTATTGTGGCCGTGCCCATCAAGCTTAAGGCCAGCTGGGGGTTTGCACTAGTTGGTGGACAGTGTATGATACTGTCTGAGTTATTGGACGAAGGGGAGCGGTGAGTACCGTTGCTGGTAAAAGCCTGAGTAGAGTAGGTTTAATTTTAGTTATTGTGTCATGAAAGAAGCCATACTGTTTTACATTTCTATGGGTGCAATGGAGGGATTTAAAGATTTCTGTTTTCTCTGATTACAGTAAAGATCTAGGTTGCATAAACTTTACAAAAACACAATTAACAACTAACCAACATTTGCAAAAAAACAATAATTTGCAGTCACATCAGACTTATGTGTAGGCTTGCAGAATATATTTGTTCCATACCTCAACCACAGTGAGGTTATTTCTGTGATATTGAGCACTGCAGTATGAGCAAGTCAAGCTACTTGCATGACTGTGGGTTTCCTGTTTGTTGTGAGCTTGGCAGGAAGTGATTCAGTAATTAATTTTCTATGTGTAACTTACATACTTTGTAAGTCTCATAGTTTGACCTTGAGTCGTAGAATTTTGGTCCCAATCTCAGGGTGAACAGACAGGTTTTAATGGACATACAGTCTAGAGCTGACTCCATCCTATTCTACACTACTGTGATCATATCTAATACTCCCAGTTTGTTTGTTTTTGTCCCAGTATATCATGGCTGACATCCCTGCTTGAATACATGTGACACAATTAAGTCTATATTCGAATGATGGCAAGTCAAGGTTTCCATGAGGACCACTATTAGGGCAATTTGGTTAACACATTTGGAGAGTAACTATATATAAGACCCTAGAAGACAAACAACCATATTAAGCATAGTTTTGTCTTGCTATCCACTTGTGAGAATTAGGCATTTCAACTATAGGCAAACTGAGGACAGTTCTGCAATAAATATTGAGCTAGTCCTCTGTAGTGCATAATTAACACATTCGAATCCCAACTCCTGAGCAAAGCCCAATTAGTGGCGTAACTACTGGGGTCACAGTGGTCACAAATGTGACGCCGCCTGTCTCTCCAGGGTGACCCCACTGCAAAATTGTTTAGAAACGGCCCTTCTCATTTGGACGTGACATGACCCTGTGGTGAAACTGAGGCTGCTCACACACTGTGTGAGCAGTGGACCTCAAGTTGCCGGAGAGGTAAGGGGTGAAGGGAGGAGGGAGTAAGTATGAATGTCCATGTATAGGTGTATGTGAGCATGCATGTCTATGTTTAAGGGTGTGTATGAGCATGGATGTATATGTGTGTGATAGGTGTGAGCATGAATATCTATGTTTAGGAGTGTATGAACGTAAATGTGTTTGTATAAGTGTATGTGAGCATGGATGCCTATATATATACATCAAACAGCCATAATATTATGACCACTGAAAGGTGAAGCGTTATCTCTTCTGTAGATATATGAGGCTATGTTTTACAACAATAAAATGTTCATTCTTGCTGTACTCAATTGAAGTTAGTTGTGTCTACTTATTGGGAACACATGGCAGGGTTCCAAGGTGTGCGTGCTGACTGGTGCTGGAAGTGCAACAGGAGGATACATCTGGGTGATCTCTTGAAGTTACAACAGATCTCTTCCCATTCTCTCTATCTCTCCCCTATATCTTTCGCATTATTTTTTTTACCATCCTTACTGCTGAGAGCTAGGATAAGACATCATATCCCTGAGCTCACCATTAATCGCTGGCAGCATCGCAAGAGTGTGGTAAAATGCACTGTTTCTCCTGTGGTGGGCACTCCGCGGGGAAACTCTAGGTTGCGGCACTCCTCACTTCCCCATCAACAACGGTGTGCAACGTCAGTGGGACCGCCCACCGGCATCAGCGTGAGCTCATACCCGCATCCTACAAGGGGGGTGCTTCCGGTAACTGCAGCCAGAAAGTTCCCAGGTATGCTATTTATGTGGGTTACCTTGGTGGGCTGAGCTTTGGGGCAGTGGGTTTGGTAAATTTTCAAGTAAGCAACTGATAGCTGTGAAAGAGCATAGAAACACAAAATGGCTGCCAAGTAGAGCAACAGATTACAGAGCCTCTCTTTAAGTCACACCACCCTATACTACATATAAACCTTGGTACTTGGATAGGTGTGGGAATCTCTATGAACATAAATAAGTTGGATAAAAAACCCAGGTATCAACTTATCAGACCCAATAGGGTGAGTAAAGACCAAAGTGACCACAAGGCCTGTATATCCACATCAATCTTAATTTGGCATAGTCTGTCCTTTTGTAGCTTCCTTGGTACCATTTAATCATTATTCAATGCATAGGCAATACCACTGTGTCCCACTTTCTGACATTTCTGACATTAAATAAACTATCCTGTTTCATATATCTAATGCAGCAGGACATTTATGGAAATGGAAATGTGTGAACCAGCAACCTGGACAGTTTCATTGGATTCCTCAGCGGTTTTTACTTCTAGGAACAGCCATTTTCCAATTTCCCTGGTCAACAAAACTGGTAGGCCACATGTCTTCTATAACTTGAAATTGTTCCACAAATACAAGCAACTGCTCAGCATCTTATGAATCATTTAGACCCGGAGATTGCCGGGTGAGCACTGCTTTTCAGGTTCTCTGGGTCACGGGAGCGGGGTTTTGACACGGCCCTCTCCCCTCCTATTTTCCCTTTTAATGGGGGTGTTTCCCGCTGCCGTCAGCGGGCAGTCCCGTGATGTCGGTGGGAGGTCCCATTGATGTCAGCTGGAACTCCCATTGATGTCAGCGGGACTGCTCACTGACATCACGGGGATCTCCCACCGACATCACGGGACTGCCCGCTGACGTCAGTGGGCAGTCCTGGTGGCGTCCCGCAAAGGTAAGGCTCCAGGTAGCCAGAGCCCAGAAGTTCCCAGGTATGCTGATGAACCACCTTGCCAGCGCTGCGGAATCAGCCGGTGCTTTATAAATATACATTACATATATTTATATATATTACATATATATAAATATATGTCATGTAATGTATGTGAATTTATGGTGTTAGGGATGAGCCTAGGGTTAGTTGCCCCTAGGAGAAAGTGTGTGTATGTATGCTTTATGCAAATACAAAGTTACTATTTGCTTGCTGAATTTAACAAATTGCAACAACAAACAAAAAATGTGGCATGTGCCATCTCTTCATATCTACCTTGAATTTGCAGGAAAAAAAGGTAAACATTCTTTGGCATTCCTTTTTTATTTCTAGTTTGGTTCTTTGGTCTTGTTTGAAAGAGAGCACCACAATATTCCGTATGCTATCAAACACTGACACCTACAGGTGGTTTTACTAACTGCATCTAAACATGCACTCTGAAATTACTCTGAAATAGAAAGATTTTATCCTTGGCCTGGACATGAACATTACCTCTTAACATTATACAAAGCCAAATATGTTCGATTTTACTACTAAGGTTGTGCTTCGAGTGTGAGTCAGTGGCATCGCTAAGGCAGGGCTGATGAAGGCCAGAATCTCAACTTCACAGCCCCGATAAGGCCCAAACTGGCCATCAGGCTCTTCTTTTTTTTTGATGCAGAGGAGACAGAAGGGTGCCTAGCAAACGCTCGGTGCCTCTCAGTCTCCTCCACCTCCGTCGCATTGCCGGCATTTCATGCTGGGTGCCGGAATATGGCTTCAGCAGCAGTGAAGCCCCGTGCACCGCCACAGAGCAGGGAGACGGAGGCCTCGAACTCCCACCGCAGGACTTCAAGGTAAGTGAACTACAAAGGGGGGAGAGGGTAGATA